>MU223665.1:2225445-2281991 GCA_018584345.1 Thuja plicata
TGATGAATGGTTGACTACTCTACTTCTAGAGTAGTACCTGTGCCTAATTGTTTATGGCACCCTTTGCCATTGATGTCAAAGGGGGAGTATATAGTAAGGGGGAGCATATACTCTGGGGGAGTATAAAAAAATTCAAAAGAACTAAAGTAGTGTAGAGGAATATTTGATAAGGATATTGAGAAGATTGTAAAAGAAAGAAGACACCATGTGCTGAAGATGTTTTTAATATCATATGTTGCCATCAATGTCAAAGGGGGAGATTGTTGGAGATTTGTTGTTGAGCAGTTGATTGATTGTATGTTTGTCATTGATGACAACATATAATATACAGTAGTGATTCTGTATGTACTTATTAGAATGATGATATCAAGCCTTGCATGGATATATTTTGATTGTAGACATGTTTAGTATGTTATGTTCATACACACAGATCCAGATATGATGTTTTAGTCAAGTTGTGTAATTCTATTACTGGCAGTTACAGTTCTGGAAGAGTATCTATTTAGAACTGATGTATTCAGCGTGTTTCTTGAGTTGTGCCTATCTTCAGGATATGTGTGTGTATATTCATGATTAGTTATGAGTTGATGATATTTATCTAAAGGCGCTTAATGTTTTTCAAGAAGATTGTAAAGTTAGAGATAATTTGGTGAAGTCGACTTAGTGAAGCATCACGTCTATTTAGTTTATATGTGCATGATTGTAATTATGCTTTCATGATTAGTAAAGCTAACAAGGATTTTATGAAGAGTTGTCTTACAGGTCCCATAATCTCATACTTTGAGGAAGATACTTATAGCAATTCATTTGTGATATGCCAAGTGTGAATGATACAAAAAGAGACAGAAAATGTATAGAGTAGAATATCAGTTATGGTTCATTCATCAAAAGTCTATGTGAAGAAGCAGTAGAAGATTATAATACATTGGAACTAATCAAGATAGCAGGTCTACTCTATAGTTCATCATTAGATATAGTGCATATATTTTCTACAGAAGGTTGTAGCCTTCACCATTGAAGCAGTGATCTTTTGGATAGTGAGTCCTCACCCCTAACAGGGTTATTTGTAAAAGACTCCTAACAGGGTCAGACCCTTAACCAGGTCACTGTACTTATTGATTTGTAAAGAAAAACTCCTAACAGGGTTGCAATATCTTCTAACAGGGATTACTATAAACAATTATAGTTCATTGTGGGTGCTAATTCCCACTGGGGTTTTTATCATTTAGTTTCCCCATAATCAAATTGTGTGTTGTGTACTATGTTATCTGAATGAGCATTTACTTTATTGTAGTCTAAAGTTAATAAGGGAAAAGAATTAAATTGGTTGATAACTGATTCAGCCCCCCTCTTAGTTATCCTTTGGGATTATTCTAACAAAATGCCGCTAGAAAGGTGTCCTCCATATCTTGCCAAGTATTGATGGAGTTGGTGGTAAAGTTAAGGTACCAGTTCAGCTTGTTCTATCCCAGGGATAAAGGGAACATCTAGGTCACAGTGTCTTGATGTTGGATCCAGTGTCGGTTCATGGCAACTTTGTATGCCTGCAAATTCTCCTCTGCGGTTCATGAGCCTAAATGCTCGTATCGAGGACAGATCTTTTCTGGGTGTGCAGGAAGATTGTTGGTTGCAACCAGAAACTATCCCATTAAGGACCCTGTGTTACCGAAGTATGCAAGCATTGGGGGTGTTGGATTTTGGCTAGACTAAATGTTAATCCCCGGGGTTGTCTAGGAGACTTGGGTATTCTGGGATGTAGTAGATCCCCAGATAGTTTTGGCTAGCTTGGCTTTCGGGGTATGCCTCTTTCGAGCAAGAGGCTTAAGTTTGACAAACCTTCTGATATTGGGGGATGATATAAGGATTCTTTCAAATAAAACAAGTGAAAATGATCCAATCCCACTAAAGGTCTTCTTCCTAAAACTATGGCTTGGCGAACCCTCAAGCAGTGTAAAATCTAAATCTTCAGAAGGGGAGGAGCTCATGCCCTCCTTCTAGCACCAGTTTCTATTGATGGGGATTTGTGACTAGGTCTTCCAATAGATGTAAGTTGTCACTGGGTACAGGGGTACAAGACAAATTCACCTGTAAAGGTTTTCTAGAGAAATGAGATTCTCCAGACCTTCAAGCACGTGATAGTTAGGTCTTGACTGTGCGAAAGCTTAGTTGGGATTGTGACTATTTTGTTTGGGGGGATAGATAGTTATCTCAGCTCATCTTCTCCAGGGATTTAGGTAAGTGGGGTTTCCTGCAAGCATTCGTTAGTTAACCAAATAATCTTAAAAAGATAGGCCAAGGTTTAGAAATATTCCATCTACCTATAGTCATGCAAATATATTTAAAACATCAACCATGCTCTAACATGCTACACTAAAATACTAAATACACACAGAACCATCAGTTCATACATATTCAATAGCAAGGGAAAAGGAGGTCATTAATCTACTTAAAATATTAGATCAAGGGACATAAGAAACATACAACACAAAAGAATATTAACTCAGAGATCAAGAGACCAACAACAACATTGCGAGAATCCTTCCTTCTTCATTAATGGTTTTCCAACATCACTGGTTACTACGTCAATAATGTCTCCAAGGGAATGTCAATATACTGAACTTCTAAGAACTAAGTAGCATTGAGCTCTGCAACTGCTAGAAATGAAACAGTAAAATGATATAGCTATGGACTACAAAATCATCATTTTTTTCGACCCTTGGAATGAGGTTAGACTTGTTATTTATACATAGATTTGCCCTAAAATTAACCTAACTTAACACTCAATCAATAAAAAAAAAATTCTGGTGGCTGGTACTACCTACACCATGCTACAACAACCTCAAGAAGAAGAAAGTTTTGACATGTCAGAAGAATGAGACAAGAAGAGAGGTATGGAAGAATTAGCCTCGAGAAGAGAGCCAAACAAAGAATAGAAGAAATATAATCCATTGGGGGTCGAGGCTACATGCCCCATTAACAAAAAAGTGGCTCCTTGTCTCTGATGTGCAATGTGTTATGTTGGAGAAACACCTTGGGAAGACCACCTGACTTGAGCTGACATGCCTAGTTGGGGTCACCTACTTTCTAACACATTATTAGCTACCTGATAGTGACCAGTCAGCTCTGAGGGAACCTAGACATGGG
Organism: Thuja plicata; assembly: GCA_018584345.1. Lineage (NCBI taxonomy): Eukaryota > Viridiplantae > Streptophyta > Pinopsida > Cupressales > Cupressaceae > Thuja > Thuja plicata. The sequence goes on from MU223665.1 coordinate 2,228,590, forward strand.
TCACCAAAATAATAAAAAACTGTAGATCTGAGACTCCAGGATCTGGGAGCTTACACTCAAAGAATGATGAATACAAAAATGTCCAAGAATGATGAATATAAAAATGTGCTATTGGTGAAAATTCTTCAAACTCGAGAGGACCTTATAGTTAATTTCCAGGAGCTAGGTGATTCCATCTTCATCAATTCTCTTGAGGCTTGTCTAGCGGTATTTAGTTTCCTCAACCTGTTCACCCAGATCTAGTGTTTTTTCCTTGAATTCAGTGGCCATCTTCAGGGCATCATAGCCCCAGAGCACCATGCGAGATATACAAGACATTGCCACTCTATCAATTCCTTTTGGGGACTAGTATCGAGCTTCCATCAGCTCATCAAATTTTCCTACAACATACTCCTCCAGAGTACTCCTCTCAGTACTAAAGGGATAAACTCCTGAAACCCTTTTAATGAATTCCTTTTATAAATTCAAAGAATAATAAGATTCTAGCACCTTGTCCCATAAGGCCCCTACCAGTTGCCTGGTTATCTCTAATGTGAGATCAAGTCTAGAATGCTAAGTCCAGACAAAATTGAAGGACTCTTCTCCCAAAATTCTGGCTTCAAAGATAATTTTCTCTCCGATGCTCATGAGTTCTCCTAACTCACCTATCTAAGCCTTGTACTTCTCGACCTCTTCCTCCCAGATGCTAATGGTAGTTTTAGCATGATGTATAACATTGCTGGTGGCATATATGTTTGGGAGAGTTGTCACTAGGAAATGCCAGACATTTCCTACCTGTTCAACTACCCAATCATTAGCTGCATGTGCATTATTTTTCATACTTCTGAGCACATCAATATCACCCTATGGGAGTGGTGCTTTGGATGAGGAAGCTTTTGAGGAATGGCATTGATGTGTTGGGAAAGCTCCATCAGAAGCTCGATGAGATTTGCATTCTTCTCCTTTTTTTCCCTGAACTTTTCAGCCTCCTTTTCATAGTGGGCTTCTACCGCCTTGGTCACTTCTTTCAATAGGTCTAACTCACCCTACTTCCCCCTCTTCACCATAGGTATCTTCATGATTGTATACTCTTTGACTTTTTTTATTGCCGCGTCTACTTCTGGGGAGGTGTTGTAACTACCGAAATTGTATCTCTACCCAGCCTAATTCAGAGGGTATGGACTGTCAAGGCCTTCTTTTCCTTGGGGGGATTTTGTGCCTGCGCCATCATCTCTGCCAAGGAGAGATGGGTCTTTGTTTCTGCTAGGGCCTTCCTTTTTCTTGATTCCACTAGCCATTATGGTGGTAGGGGTGGCCTTGCTACCAAATTTTGATCTTATGAATCCCCTTCAGGGTTCTATTGTACATCCTCGGTATTTTGAGCCTCTTCAGTCTCTTTTCCTAAATCTTTAGGAACACCAACATCATCCACCTTAGTGGCATCAATATTTTCTTCTTTGGTGTCCATGTCCTTAGTAGCATCGGACCCTACATTTGTATTCTCAGGGTTTTTCCCCTCATCTTATTGTTGTTCCTCGGTCTTATCCACCAGGATATTCTCCTTTATCGGAATATCTTCTAGAGGTGGGTGAGGCATCTAGCCAAAGTTTAGCAATGTGGCTGCTGAAACTACCTCACCTAATGTTTTCTTCTTTGGAGGTGGCATCTGGATCATGGCAATTAAGGTTACGATTGTTCCCGTAGGTCTGGTTCCCTCCTTGATGCTGGTTTCTCACCCTGTATTTTCCTATCCTTTGTGGTGCTTGCAACCTATATCTCTGGGATGTCAAAGATGTTCTTCTATTTAGGCTCCTTTTCTGGTTCTACCCAGACTTCCTACTCTTGGGAAGTTTCTTTTTCTGGGGTTTTCTTCTCAAGAGGGATCAACACTTCCTCTTGGGTGGCAATTTCTTCTACTACCTTCCCGATATTCCCTTGCAATCTCACTATTTCATCTGTCCCAAATATGTCATCAAACTCATCATATGGAGGGGAGGTCTTTGAAGGATTCTCGGGTTGATTGTTTGGCTCCAGAGAGTGTGAGGATACAATCTGTATCTTAGGGATGCTTGGTATCCTGAGCTTTGGCTCCACCTTTGGCTGAGGTTTAGTTGTCTTCTTCTTCTTTTTCCTCCTTTTTATCAATGGGGGCCCTACGTCCAACATGGCTACCTACTCTTCCTCTGCCCCGGTCCCTATTTCTTAGACCATTAATGTTGCAAGTGAAGGGGAAGTGGGAGGGATGATAGGTCTAGTCATAATGGCCAGGGTGGCCAACCAGGTGATTAACTTTTCTTTTATCTTCTGTGAGGTAGCTAGTGTTTGCTACATATTTTCCACTATGGGAGTGGCAGCTAGGATTTGAGATGGGATCCTTACTTTCCTCTTTCCTCTATCCTCACCCTGCGAGGAGGTTCCAGCCCCAAAAGTTGATCCCCACATAAATGGGCCAAATTTGTGTGTACTCTTTAGGCATGCCTTCTTGAAATATGCATGACTACACTCAATCACGTTTTGGGTGAGGTCCTCTATTGATTGTCCCTCCTGCGCATCTCAATTTACTGGAGGGAGGGTCATTTTATCTACTTCCTTTTCTTTGTATTGTGGGTCTACTGTGGACCCAGTATCTGAAAAATCATTCAGGAACTTCCAAAGCTTTAGCCTCTTTATCATTTCCATCGTCATCCAAATGAAATACCAGTTCTGGACTCCGAAGTCATCCTAGAAGTCTTCCCAAAAGTCCTCCATGTGATATTCATGGGGCTCTGATGCCCGGGGAAGTGCCAAGGCTATTTTGCTGAGCGGATCAAAATTCTTCCACTTCAGATAGAACTCTGATAGTCCCAGAATTTTGAGCTCATTCTCGGCCTCTTTTGCTACTACCAGACTACAAGATTAATTCCCACAAGTGATTGGGAATGGGATGTTCTTCACCTTCTTCACTATGAAGAGGGCATGCAGGTCCAGGATCTATCTGTAGTATTCTAAAAGAATTATTTTGTACCCACAATGTTTGGGAAATAAATAGGGTTTCCCAGAGAATTCATTCACCTGAATGTAGGTATGTTGTTGAAATTGAATATAATAATGGCCATAAGTTATGACCAAGTTCATCACCTCCTTGGAGAGCCGATATCTGACATCTCAAGTAGGTGTGAGGAGGTCGTAGTAGATGAAGGCATCATTCACCTGACAAAAGTTGAGGAAACTAGCCTCTCATTGGATCTGTGGGAAATAATCCCAAGGAGCATTCTAGCCTGGGCCAATCTTGAGTACACCCACTATAAGTAATCCATTTATGATGGGGCGTTGTTGTGCCAAAGCCCACATAACATAAGATGTCATGTAGAATTTGGATGACCTAGTGACCTAGAGAAATTGGGAGCCAATGTGATTTGCAATAATGGTGGCCCAATCAAAGTTCTTCTCACCAGAGGAGATGCTGAGTAGGAAGTAGTACATCCATGCCAAAAAATCCCAGGCATGGGGCTATCTGAAGACCATACATAGTGCGATAATCCCCATCTATATGATTTCTTTGAATTCGGTCTTGGGGATTTCAAGCTTCATCTTTCTGAATTCTTTCCTTGGAACTTTAAGCCATTTGTTGTTGAGGTACTATTGGGCCATGTGTTCTAACTTCTAAAATTCCTCCAGGGCCAATGCCCGGGTGAGGATGGCCACATCATCAAATTGGGGAATTCCCAGCCCTGCCTAAATGGTTGCAGCATTCAGAGACACCATAGGCACTAGATATCCGGTTGGGACTAGGGTGGCAAGCACGATGACCCAGACGACTATATTGTAGTATCCTGCGAGAGTGAGGATGAGCTCGAGAGCTTGCAGGGAGCAGGGGAAGCAAGAAGCCTTTAGGATCCTAGAATTTCCCACATTGATGGCTAGCAGATCTCTGACTATTCATTGAATAAACATTATTTTAACAAGGGCTTGCATTTCGGCCCACATTCAGACACTGGTGTTGGTGATCAGTTGAAGTTTTGAATCGATCTTTGATCCTACAATGGTTTCTCCCTTCAAATATTTCATCATCAGCAAGAGATTTTCTAGTGCCTTCTCAACCTTTGTTCTAACAGCTGCCCAGGTGGCAGTAGTGGTGGGGAGATCTGGACTCCCAGGTGGGGACAATGTAGAAGCTTCTGACATGATTGATGAGTGGTATTCTTGAAACTTGCAAGGCAAGATGACCATCAGTATCTATATAAAACAAAGCATTACTCCTAATTCTGGAGGTCTTACCATCGCGTCACGCCTGTTCCTGAAAGAATCGTTAGCTCACATCAAACTCTGGAAAGATATATATATAATAAAAAGAATATAAGAGTGAGCTTTACCCAGGCTTTTAGGGATTTTAGCACATGTGGTAAGGATGAAACAAAGGCCAAATGAAGATCTGGGACCTGGAGTCTGAAAAACTAAGCATTACTGACGGGACTAGAAATGAGCCATATTAGGCTGACGTAGGGGTGTCACATGGCTATGCAGTAATGGGAATCATGGAATTTATGTTAAAAAATGTCCGAACATGCGAGGAAAATAATGCCATTTGGGCTGAACTTTAATGCATTTGTGGGAGACTTAAACCGTCATTAAGACTGACTTGGTGGGGGAGAGAGAAAATTGCCATGGCCAAACTAGTGAGGTGCCGAGTTCAAACCAGGTAGCCATCCTCTCAGATGAGCTTGACATTTGGGATCTCAATGCATGTAGTGTGACAATCTCACCACTAGGCAGAGTACATAATACACAAGAAATGCATAGAGTCAAAGCATGGGCGAGGGTTGAAGCATGACTCGCAGGCTAGCCCAAAATGGGCATATATACAGATGCAAAAAACTAGACATGCAATATACAATATATATAGAAACTACAGAGATATTTACAGGGAAACCTACTAAAATATACAAAATACTTACACTAAATTACAACTGTACAGAGGGTGGACAACCCTCTGGCAGTGCCAACCCACCAATGGGAGGCAATTAAAAGAAAAACAAGAAACGTAAATGAAAGAAAAATGAAAACAAAACAAAACCAAATGAGAAACAGAAAACCAGAAACCAGAGAGGGAAAATTTGAAGGCCTAACTTGAAACACAAAAGGAGTGGGAAAGATGAGCACGGGAGGTGCTCTGCAACAAGTTTACTTTTGAATGACTACGCACAAGCACTGTAAACCACTATTTAATTAATTACTAAGCATAGGAGAAAAAAATTGTTTAATCTCTTCAATCACCTTGAAATCGCTCTGAGTTCTCTAAGTGTTTTAATCATGGTAAATGTGAAAATGACAGGTAACCTCTATTTATACTTCTAGGGTAAAATGTGTTGCATTCTTTCCACAAACTCTAGAATAAGAAAACCTCTGGACTCTGTGCTTGGGGATTCCATGCAATCATACCTTCTTGCAAAAGAAGACATGATGGCAGAGAATCCTAGAGCCTAGAATCTGTCTCTCAAAGGAACAAACAAACTCTTGGACCGGGTCCTGGATGCACAAGAAGACAAAAAAAAAAGAAAGACAACCCTCACAGAAGCAAAGCCCAGAGGAAAAACAAAAGAAATAAAAGAGAACAAAGGAAAGAGCCAAAGTGAAAAAAAAGGGGGACCCAATATTTTTCCTACAAAATGTAGGGATGGGTATGCAGTGCATAAAAACTATCATTCTATTTTGTATATTATTATTTTTGTTGTTCACTTCATTTCCACTTACCATTTCTAGTGATGCAGAGCCTTCCTTAACTCCTCACTCTACCCAATGTAGATATGATGAGATCTACAATCCTCCAAGGGTGATCTCACAAAGAAAGACTCTACACCTTAGAACACAACAATACCAACCTCCTCTAACTCATAATGATCCCCAAATACCTTTCATAATAACACTCTGGTTGATCATTGAACAATCTCCTTCCACACACATTAGACCCTAACTGTTCCTAAGGGCTAATTGTGCCACCAATACACTAGAATGAAAAGAATAATGAGAGGGGTGAAACCCTTTTATTTTACACTTATCTAGACCAACCATGACATGATCCCATTGGTTGGATCCTTCTGTAACATACCCACAGGGAACTTCATTATTTAGGAGGCTCAATTCTTACTAGCTCTATATCTTGAGTTTTTTTGAGATAAATTTTAGTTTTCCCAAAGGACTTCCCAAAAAAAGTACCTTTTCTGACACCCTTTTGGAATTACTAAGAGACCCCAATGTTAGAATTTAAAGACTGGATCAGTTTTTTGCAAACCCAAACTAATGTACTAAACCTTAAAACTCCAATTAGGCCCACTTAACAAAGAAAGTATTTTCAAAACTCACCATACATCCAAACCAATGTTTGTAGAAGTTTTTGTAGGATTATAATACACCAAATCCATGATTTCATCATGATATTCTACCCCTTCATACTTTGTCTCCTCACTTGTTCAGAATTATATAAGACAACCACATAGAGATGTATGTCTTCTTCTAGTTCAAACACACATGTGCCAAAGTTTCCCTACAAACGAATACCAAAATCCTAATGTACACATTTGATTCCCTCATTTCACTAAGGCTTAGAATTTTCTAGCGGTGAAATCATGAGAAAATGGCATTTGAATGCCAAACCCTATCAAACCTAGGGTTTCCCTCCATTTCTCACAAAATTGATTCTAACTTTCACCACACACAGTCTTAAGGGTTCAAACCTATTACAAATGAAAATGAGTGTCTTATTAAAATCCAAAATTAGTCTCAACCCTTCATGAATTTCTAAAGTACCGTACCAAGAAAAAAATTCAACCGTTACAAGAAAATCATGGTTAATTTTATTGATTCAAAGGGAAAATTACATCATCATCCTCCAAACCGACCAAGAGGGGTATTTGGAGGCATTTCCCAATGTCCATAATTTCATTTTAAAGGTTTTGATAGTTGGGAATATTGTTACAAATGAATTTGCAAAAGGTGACAACTTTTTATGCATTTTTGCAATTCTTGCTCCTAATGAGAAACTTTGCATTCCTAACATAACCAAGGGTCCCACATAGACAAAAACACCTTTAAAACATCCAAAACACTAAACTAACACAAAATCCAACATTTGTATGATCCTTGGATTAGAGTTGACCAAGTGGTTTATAGAACACCAACTTGGCACTTGGTCTCACAAATGGATCCTTATTGCACACCTAAGTGGTGATCCAAAGAACCCGACCTACTAAAATGACCCAAGAAACCTTTAGGGTATCCCAGGACACATGTGAATTCATCATGGTTCTCCTACACTATACCCCCTTTGTGGAAAAGACCTCAAGTTCCCACTTAAGGTTAACTGGTCCAAAGTGAATCCATGCTTCAAAATATCTTGTTTTGTCATCCAAGTAGCATCAATATGTGGGAGTCCCTTCCATTTAAAAAGGTAATGCATATAACTATTCTTCTAAGTTTGTTTTGAAAACTTTGACTCAAGAAACTCTTCCAATTGGAGGGTTTTAATGGGAGGAAGATCTTCAATCCATTCATCATGAGTGTCATATTCATCTTGTTGGATACCTGCAGTGCCTGCATTTCTTTAAAATAAGTTAAATCAGAAATATTAAAAATTGGAGGAATTGCAAGTGTGGGAGGTAAAGTGATCTCTTATGATTTTTCACCAAACTTTTTCAACATATTCCAGGGTCTTATTTTCTTCATGTGAATCTTGGAGTGTCTTCCTTTTGAAAGCCTTTCTTTTCTGAGATAAGCCCACACTTTGTCATCAACTTTGAAGTGTACTACCCTTCTTTTCTTGTCTACATGAACCTTGTAATTTTGGACTGTCTATTTCAAGTTGTCTTTAACTTGGTCTTTTACTTTCTCGCTCAATTTTTCAAATTATTCTCAATGAACACTTATCTTAGGATAATTTGGGAGTTCTTTGAGTTTGATTGGCCCCTTGGGTGCAAACCATAAACTGCTTGAAAGGGTGTTTTTCCCATGGACCGATGGATTGAATCATTGAAGGCATATTCTTCTTGTGGTAGTATAACATACCAATTCTAAAAATACTATTTAATGAGACACCTTACAAGGTTTCCAAGTGATCTATTGACCTCTTCTATGTGACCATCTATTTGGGGATGGTAGGTAGAGCTAAATGAAAAATTTGTTCCCAAATTTTTTCATAGGGTTCTCCAGAAGTGTCCTTGAAATTTTGTATCTCTATCTGAATCAATTGACTGAGGGAGGCCATGAATTCTGAAAATTTCCTTGAACAACAACTGTGCAATGTGTGAGGCATCATGAGTTCTTTTTCAAGGTATGAAATGCACTATTTTTTTAAACCTATCAACAACTACAACCATGTTGTCATACCCTTGCTTTTTCCTTTGGAGTCCCATTAAAAAATCCATTGAGATTTCTTCTCATGGTCTAGATAGTATGGGTAGGGGTTTGAGAAATCAGTGTGATACCTATTAACAAGTGTTGTGGATACCTCATAGGCTTCACCAAATTCTGCAACACCAATGTATAGATCCTTTAGACCATCAATTTGAATTATTTTTATTTGTATCTCATGTACCAAAATAATTCTCCTACTCAATGCAACAACCAATTTATTGGCTTAACCCTTTTTATGTTTGATTGAAAAGGAGTGTTAGCACTGTAAAAATATTGCAAGAAATTTGGTCAAAATCATGAAAACTTTGCTATTTCTTGGTCTGTCCCTGAACCCTATTTTTCAAAATTCTAGTTGTTGAACAAAAAACCCTAAAACCTCACAAGCTATTATAAAATGAAGTTACTTTTTGGTAACTTAAGTTGCTTACATCATGTCTTTTAAGTTGTCATTGAAGGGGACATGTTATTCCCTATAGTATTTTCCTAGTGGGGTTTTAAATATTTCCTAAGTTTTCATCCTCAAAAATACTTTACCCTCATCATGTGTCATGAAACTCAATCTTGATCCAATGATTGGCTTAGTGACTTAAAGAAAAGATGATGTCATGGGTTCTAGGTAAAGAAAAGTTAAAAGGAAAGCAAGTTGCAGAAGATCTAACAGTTAGCTTAAGGGCTTAGTGATGAGATACGCATGATCTACCCTTTAATCCATTAAGCCTAAATGACACATGGAAATTTGTTAGGTTTTGGGCCCACTGGTGGTCGATTATCAAGTGATCAAGTTAGAAAGGATCATGTGGTCTACGTAATGCCTCAAAGAAAATTTGATCAAAATATAACCATCAAGGTATTACAACATCGTGCCATGTGTCTCAGTGGGTCTGAATCAGTGACAAGGTAATTAAGGTAAAGTGCAGTCAAGTTGAATAAAATCTAACGGCTGAAATATTTCCTTAAAGAGAAAGCGATTGAGATCTACCCATTAAGGAATTGCACCTGAGTGCCATGTGTCTTTGTTGATGTCATCGTCAATGGGTCAAAAGGTAGGTAAACAAAAAGTAGATTCAAAGAGGATCAATGGTAGGTGTAAAGCCTTAATCAAAAGATGCAGTCAATCTAACCTTTCAACCATCATGCCTGCTTGACTCATGTCTAGCCCGGTAAGCGCAGGTAAGAGGACAACAAGTATTTCTTGGAGCCAGTATTAAAGTTCCATGGGGAGGTCAATGGGACTTGTGTTTACAAAGGAAGGGATGATTAAAGGGTGGTAAAGTTAAATTTAATCTGACGGTGGGTGTGAAGCCTTAAAACAAAGTTGTGTGAAATCTAATCATTAAGGTGTTACGCTAACATGACATGTGGAGGTCTGGGAAAATCACATAGTCACAGAGGTCGAAGGAAGTATTATAAAATTTCAGTGAGTGTGTGATAAGAATTTTTTGCATCGTCGTAGTGATTTAGTAGGATAATGTGAAACGGTCGCGAGTGTGTGACTGGCGGCTAGTGGTCAATGTCGCATACTCACATTGGTTAAGAGTGGCTAGTAAAGGATATCATGCGTAAATGAGGAAGCACCATGTGTCCAGCCCAGTTTGAGAGGAAATAGTGAATATGAAGTAGACAAGGAGATCGATGGCTCTCACTCACTCACGAGGCATAAGAGGATATTTTTTAATGGGTCTTGACTAAGAAATTGAGTGACACCTAATGAAATTAGATTGTGATCCTGGGTAATATAAAAATAATTAGTGGCCATGTTTTAAAGTTGTGAATGATATGTAATCTCAGCCATCCAATTTCAATTCTATGCCACCTGCAGCTTTTATAAACTGAAATGCAAATATTTAAATTTTTCACTCAAAGGGTTTCATGGACGTTGAGTAATATTTTGATCTCAGAGCTATAAATGTTGTGATCTAATCTTATTGATTGATTTTGAATAGCCATTGAAGACCAAAGGAATAGAAATCTTATATGATGAGATGTATTTATGTCTAGACTTGATAGAAAAGGGTTTTATATTAGAGAGTATATGCATTTAGCGCCACCTGGTCATTTCTACATTTATGTGAGCTAATTTTAGAGTCATGCTTGGGAATTATTCAACCTTAGGGTACTACTCTCACATCCATGGACTGTGACGGCTAATTTCTAGACCAGATCAAAATTGCACAGAATGAAGAGAGATAGCGTTTCAGCTTGACAATCATAAAAATGATTGGTTTTACACCCTAACCCTAAATGGTCCGAAGCTGGTAGCATTCTTGTTCCTATAAAATAATATTCAAGACCATTTAGAAATGGGATGGAATTTTATGCCACAATAGGGCTTGTAATCTTTTCATGTTAAATTGAGACTATCAGTGGTATTTTGGCTCTGATTTTCATGTTTAGATATTTTATCAATAAGATTTGTCTGTATTTAATTGCATTTTGTGAATTCTTATTGAATTGTAATGTCTTTAGTTTGGTCTCTTGTACTCATTTGGGTTGATTGTTAGGGACTTGTAACCCATCACTCTATAAGGCAGAGTGTCTAATTTATTTAGGGTTTCTTTCAAAGAGAATTAAACATCCTTAAACAATTTCATTGAGTAAAGAATTGAGTTGAATTGGATGATTACATCTGGTTCTAGGAAGTGTGAGATGAGTATGTAAGGCATAGTCAACTTTAGTGATCATTTGCAAAATTTATATTTTATGAATGTTGTTGTTTAAGAGTCTTTGCATTTAAAGTGACTCCATACCCACTGGATAGGGCACTGGTATGATAAGTTAAATTTGTGGTTCTCATCCAATTTTATAAAAATGGTTACAATCTACTGGTTTTATACAACATCCACCATTCCTGCTTTCTTATAAATTTGTTATAGTTTGAAAGGCAGAAGATAGGTAATAACCACCTGAGATTGTGGAGCTCAAAGTATAGAAGGTTTCGGGACCTTGTTGAGTGTAAATTCTTCTTCTTGTTGAATTAGTGCATAGGTTTATAGAGGAAAATACCTGAGATGTAGCTATACCAAGATAAATAAGAAAAGGAACTAATAGAAATGGTGACTCTACTAGGGAGACTTAGCACAAAGGAGTTTTTAAGGCTTATCAAATCAAGGTGAAAATTAACCTATCCATTGGAGAATAAGAGATAAATTCTTTTTATAAGTTTTCCTTAAATATTTGCAAAATATAATCTGAGGTGCAGTATCATATTTTAAAGTCCCAAGTTTTTTAGGTAGTGACTCTGAATCTGGTTGGCTAGTGTTTCAGATAAAAAGTATAGTTTTGTGTTACATATTCTAGTCAAGATATAAGAAAATATGAGAAACACCAGTGCGTACATAAAAGATCATCTAGAAGTTGAACTAGAGAGTGGGCTTCCTAAGAGCACTAAAAGGAATTTTTCAAGAAGAACTAAATCCACAAGAGGAAGTTCTTGGAAACCTAAGGTTTCAAGGGTTAGTCATCCTTTGCATACTATCCCAAAGAGAAGTAATACTCCTTCTCTGAGTCCTGAATTAGATGGTGTTGGTTTCTTTTACAACATGTTTGATACTCCTGTCCAAGAAGATATATCACAACAAAAGGTTGTGACTCACGTTCAATATAGAAAGGATAATGAGAGGAGAAACAATAGAGATTTCAGACCTAGAGAGGTTTCAAACATTGAAACTTCTTCCCAAAATATAAGAAATAACCCATTTTTACATGATGATCCTTATGAGGAAGCACTAAACAAAAGAGAAGTAGACCTTATAAATCTTTAAGATTCTATAAATTTTGATATTTATTTGACTAACCCTGATCTAATTTTGGGTAGTAATGATGCCTTGAGAAGAGAAATACAAGAACAAATGATTCTAAGGAAAAGGAGAGTGAGGTTATGGCAGCTGTGATTGAGAATGAAGACTTATAGAGGCAGCTGGCACAACTTAAGTTGATGAATCAAGGTGTGGGTTAGAGATATAAAGGTCTAAATATGGAGATCTTTGGTGATGTAGATGCAGAAGGAAGGAGTTTCAAGAGGGAGAGACATTCAAATAGAAGATAGATGGAGGAAGAGCCTATGATCAGATAAATCATTGAATGGGAAAATGAAAGGTCTTTAGGGCCTAAGGCTCCTTTACAAGATCCTCCTTCAAATAATGCAAGTAACCCTAAATTAGACAAAGGTAAACATAAGGTTATAAGCCTATAGTGGAGGTATCTCAGGGTATGCCTTTACTGGACATAGAGATAGAAAGAGCTAGAAAAGTAAAAGGTGATATTGCCAAACAATTGGAAATGACTGAATTAGATGTTGCTACTACAAAATGAAGAACACAATTGATTTCCTTCAGTCTACTACAAATCAAAAGGTAGTTAGTACTACTACTAATACTTAGAATAGTAGTGGATTAGGTCCTAAGGTGAAAGCAAAAAATACTAATACTAATAATATCAGATCTAGTTCATGTTAGGGTACTACAAATCAGACCCAGGGTCTTAGTACAAGTGGCCAAAATTAGGGACCTGGTTTTCAGAGGAGACCCATGCATTTGGATACATATGGAAATTATATTTTGATTGTATTCTAGGCTAGCCAAATGTCATTCCAAATTAAATAAGGGATAAAACTCCTAAATTTAGTGGAAATAATGTTAACTGGTGAAGAGCATGTAAAAGCTTTCTCTGAAAAGATGAATGACTATGAAATTCAGCATGAGGATATTGATATGAAATTATTTGTATAATCCTTAATTGAAGATGCCAAAGATTGGTACCATTGCCTTGCTAATGGGAGAATCAGTTCATGGAATGAATTTACACAATTCTTCAAGGAACATTATGATGATCAGGTGAATTCCAGCTATATGTTGAATGAATTATATCTGAATTCAATAGTAAGTTCCAGAAGGCCATGCATAAATTATTCCAAGAGCTGAGGTTAGATGAAAATGTATGTCTTACCACTTATTGCAATGCCTTGGATAGTAAGATTGCCTATCTTGTACGGTATAAGAACCCTTGTACATTAAGGGATGCTTTCAAGATGGCAATAAATATTGAAAGTAATAGAATGGCATTAGGTAAACTTGGGAAAAGAGCTGATGGTAGGTTATGGAAAGACTCTAAGGGTCAATCTACTAAGTTTACCAAGGAAGAAAATAAAAATGATAAAGTTGATAAACTAGTCTCTGCAATCAAGGACCTAACTACTAAGGTAGATAAAATTGAGAGAGGATTTGAGAGTAATAGACAACAAAATCATAGGTTTGAGAAGCCTTACAGATTGCAGGACATGCCCTATAAAACAAATTGAAAGGATAGTAAACCTCTGTCACAGGGGCCAAGTAATAAAGGTACTCTTGATCCGTTAAAGAGAAATATTGTACATAATATAGAGATCATTTCTTGGTGTGTTCCTTGAAATAAGCCACATTCTCCTTTTGAATGTGGAGTTGCCCAAGATTTGGCAGTGTCTATTGAGAATGAAGATGATCAGAGTGATCAAGAGGAGGAGCTACCTAAATTCAATATGTTCATGACCTACCCTCAAGAGGAGAGTAGAGAGCAATATACCATAAATGTTTATAATTCAAAGGATGAACATAGATAACTAAGAAGACCTAGTGATTAAGAAGTGAGATCTGTTAGTTTTGATACAATTTCTCAAGCTAGGAGTGCTTATAATTTAAGAAATAGAAAAGTGGATAAGGATCAGGGAAGGCCTGGCTCATTATTTTTAAAGGAAAGTTCTAATGAAGCTCCAATCCAAAATAAGGATAATTTTTTTGGCAATTTGAATTCCTGAGGAAGCATGGCTTATTTTGTGTTGTCAATCATGGCAACAAAGTCATAATAAGTTTCTGTCAAAGATAACTTAGAAGATAAAATGACTAAGTATAGAAAATAGGACAGATAGAGAGATATAGAGATCAACACATTAGCGCATGTGTTAGAGACCACACCAGAGCATGTGTACTTATGTATATACTCTATGGTGTATATACATGCTATATCCAGACACGTAGAGTATAGAACATCAGTACAGAAATGTTACAAGAAGATTAGTAGACCTACAGTCCAGGAAATAAAGCATGGAAGCCGACAACAGTTTTGATCAGCGTGAATTATTTTGTAATGTAATGGCTAAGAACCTTTAGTTATAAGTTTGTGTTAATTTAATTAATGTTGTAGTAAACACGCTTGATCTGACTTGTTCAAAAGTGTTGTATATTTTTTTTTAGGGTCGACTAGTGATTTGTTTTGGGTCACGCCTATTCGGATTTGAAGATATAAGTTTATAATGTAAAGATATGTCACAAGTGTTGATTATTATGTAAGAGGAAGTTACAGAGGGATAGTACCATGAAGTTAGTATATGATATATCTCTTTAAGAGAGTAAGAGCATTCGTGCATACACAATACTGATCAGACAACAGTGTCATCACAGCAGTTCATTTTGATATAGTGCATATCATCTTTCAGGAGGTTGTATCCTTCATCTTATTGGGCAATGAGCCATATACCTTTAACAAGGTTTTCTAAAAGACTCCTAACAGGGTTATACCTTTAACTAGGTCATTGTACTCAAATTATAAAGATTGCTTCTAATAGGGCAAAGGAACTTTAACAGGTTCATTATACCTAGTACAATATTTGTGGGTACTAATCCCCACCAGAGTTTTCCTCTGATCAAGGTTCTCCATAATCATATCATGTGCTATGTGTTCTTGTGTTATGTTTCTTTGGATGCCCATTTGATATATGTTTAATTGGCTGAAATATAATAAATAGATAAACATTGATTCACCCCCCCTCTCAGTGTTTCTAACAATTGGTATCAGAGCTCTGGTCCTCTGAAAGAAAGTTTAACAACTTGAGGAAGACATGAATATTAGAGAAGAAACTTTGGATACTCTTCTTCTTGTTTGTTCACATGATGAGAAGGCTATTCTATTAGATCTGGTGAAGCCTCATCTCCAAACTAAGACAAGAACTTTGCAAATTATGAACAAGGAATATGAATAGATTGGTAAGGAGACTGAAAAGGCATTTGCACAAGTATTTATGGATAGACACATGTATCCACAAATGAAACCTATATCAAAAGTTACCCCAGCTCCTCCAAAATAGGCTACAACTCTAGTAATTCAGATTGCGCCCATGACAGGTCCACAGGTCTCTACGCCCACAGTGACAATAACCTTTGAGACAACTAAAGATACAGAGGATACTGTAGTAATTGATGATGTAAAAATATCTATGACAACTTGTGATAATGATATGGATAAAGTTGATAAGGCATTTGTAAGCACTGAAGAAATGTGCACCGATGATACCTCTTCACAACAAGATGAAGTTCCTTCCATTGATCCAATAGACTTGGATAAGGAAAAAGATACTCAAGATAATGAGTCACTAGTAAAGGAAATTCATGTCAAAAGTGAATGTGTAGATATAATTCAGAATACTATTTTCTCACCATCCACTCAACCATCCAGCTCATTGTTGTCAAGGTTAACTCATGACTCAACAAGTTTGGATGCATGGGGAGAAGAAGACCTTAACAGGATCAGCATCCTTGCCATGGAAAAGGCAAAAGAGAAACATGTGATGAGGAAACCTCACTTTGTGGAGTCAATAAACATTTTGAATGAGTTAGTTCCTACTAATAAGAAAGTTGCTAAAGTTCAAATAGTTGAACATGTGGATAGCGCACTAGAAAACTTCCAAACACATTTCACTAGCTTAGTAGAATCAACTACTAAGATTGCAGAAGATGAATACAAGAAGGAGAGACTAAATGACTTGGTAAAGAACTTTACCTTAGGTCTGAACTCCTTAAAGATTGGGCAGGCTATATTGAAGGAATTGGCAGATAAAGGAAAGAAAGTTATAGCAAACTGTATGGATAGAGTGAATCTCACCTCTGAGCACACTAAAAAGATAGCAGAAGCAGAAGAAATGGTGGATAACATAAGAAAATTAGTTGAAACCTCAATGTAAGATATGAATATATGAAATAATGTCTATCAAGGGAAGTTGGACAAAATTGAGAAGGCAAAGACAGAAATCAGCAAGATAAGGGTAAGGCAAACATAGTTGAGAAATGCACTTGCACCATCTCTAGTAGTTCTTAATGAGAACATAAAACTAATTGATGCCACTATTGTGATATATGATCAAGGTCCTTGCATGGATCTAATGAAAATGGAGAAACTAACATATGCATTATGCGCGTATCTTCAGACAGTTGATACAATGAAAGTCTTTTGGTAGAAAGAGATTCAATCTCTTCAAGTTGTGTACTTGGAAGTTTACATGGAGTAAGTATGATGAAGACTTACATTTTTTGCACATCTATGTCATTAATGTCAAAGGGGGAGTAGTATAGAATGTTTATATGCAGAGAAGTATATATGTATATAGCATACAGTCATTTTTGTATGAAATCATTTTGAGTAACTTAGCCACATTCCTTTGTTGCCATAAATGACAAAGGGGGAGATTGTTTTCAAGTTGACTTCCTGAGGAAGCATGGCTTATTTTTTGTTTTCAATCATGGAAACAAAGTCATAATAAGTTTCTATCAAAGATAACTTAGAAGATAAAATGACTAAGTACAGAAAATAGGACAGACAAAGAGATACAGAGATCAACACATCAGCGCATGTGTTAGAGATCACACCAAAGCATGCATGCTTAGGTATATACTCTATAGTGTATATATATGCTATATCCAAATGCACAGAGTATGAAACATAAGTAGGGAAAAGTTACAAGCAGATTAGTAGACCTGTAGTCCAAGAAATAGAGCATGGAAGCCGACTATAGTTTTGATCAGCGTGAATGATTTTGTAATATAATGGCTAAGTGCCTTTAGTTATAAGTTTGTATTAATGTAATTAATTTTGTAGTAAACATGCTTGAGCCGAATTGTTTGGAAGTGTTGTATATTTTGTTTTAGGGATGACTAGTGATTTGCTTTGGGTCGTGCCTATTCGGATTTGAAGATATAAGTTTATAATGTAAAGATATGTTACAAGTGCCGATTATTATGTAAGAGGAAGTTACAGAGGGACAATACCATGAATTCAGTATATGATATAGCTCTTTAAGAGAGTAAGAGCATTCACGCATACACAGAACTGATCAGACAATAGTGTCATCATAGCAGTTCATTTTGATATAGTGCATATCATCTTTCAGAAGGTTGTAGCCTTCATCTTATTGGGCAGTGAGCCTAGGTAGTGAGCCATATACCTTTAACAAGGTTTTGTAAAAGAATCCTAATAGGGTCAAACCTTTAACCAGGTCATTGTACTCAAATTGTAAAGACTTCTTCTAACAAGGCAAAGGAACTTTAACAGGTTCATTATACCTATTACAATATTTGTGGGTACTAATCCCCACCAGAGTTTTCCTCTGATCAAGGTTCTCTGTAATCATATCATGTGTTATGTGTTCTTGTGTTATGTTTATTTGGATACACGTTTGATATATGTTTAATTGGCTGAAATATAATAAATAGATAAACACTGATTCACCCCCCCCCCTCTCAGTGTTTCTAACAAAGTTTCTGGTCAAAAGCCAAGATATTCTAATTGTTTTTCAAGGAATAGATAAATCCAAATAAAGCAAGGGTAAGGTTCCTATTGGAGACTTTTTGAGTTTTCCTTCTTTTGACATGAAACATACTCTATCTCAAATGAAGGTGTCTGTACCTTTACTTGAGATGCTAAAGTTCAAGGAGCATAGAGAGGCAAACTTCTCTTTTCTCAAAGATATAACTAATGATGGTGTTCCTACCATAAAGACTATGAAGAAAAAGGGAGTTGATGGGGAGAAGGAGACTCCTAAAATATATGTAGGGAACATTATTACTCAGGAGCCATCTGGTTGATCCTTTTTATGTCACATTTTTGGTGAATGATCAATTGATAAGAAATTGTATGATAGATTCTGGTGTTGTAACAAATGTGATGCCATATGGTGTTATGAAGGAATTGGGCTTAAAAGTTGACACATCTTTTGGAAGATGTTTTTCTATGGACAACCAGGAGGTGCCTGTGGTTGGAACCTTAAAGGGAATTGAAGTGAAGATTGTTGTTTTTCCTGAGGTTACTTTTAAAGTTGATTTGGTTGTGATTGATACACCGCCACATTATGGTATGTTATTGTCTAGATAGTGGGAAATAACAATTGGAGGAGATTTTTAATTGGACCTCTCATATGCTACTATTTCTATAAATGGGAGTGATGTTAAATTGTATAGGGAACCAAGAGATCTAGTGATAATTGAAAGGAGGGATCCTAGGGATCTCAATTGTTTTGTTGATATTGATATGGAAAGTTTTAGAATAGAGCAAGATGGCTCTAAAGTTGAGAACAAGGACCCAATTGTGAAGGAGTTACAATCACACCCAAATGAGATATGGAAGATGTACTTTGATGGTGCATGCTCCAAGGAAGGATTAGAAGTTGGTATTTCTTTTATATCTCTATTAGGTACTACATTTAAGTATTCATTCCTCTTAGCTTTTCAATGCGCAAATAATACTTTAGAATATGAGGCATTGTTATTGGGCTTAGAGGTTTCCATAAAGCATGGCATAAAAATTTTAAGAGTATTTGGGGACTCTGAGTTAGTTGTTTCCCAAATTAGATCCCTATATACCGCTAAAAATGATAGATTAAAATTGTAAAATTGTACAAACATGCAGTATGGGATAATATTGAGTTCTTTGATGCTTTCCAAATAGAATGGATAGAGAGATCTAAGAATATTATAGCTGATTTCTTAGAAAATGTAGCCATAAAGAATAATGATATAACTTTGGTTGGGATCTCTACTATTGAAACCAAGATCAAGCCTGCAATTCTTGATAATGTATATAGTTGGCAATTTTTTGAAGATGACAAGGATATTCTCTGGCTCATTCAATGCTTGGATGATTATGAAGGTTAGAAAATTGATTTCAATGCTTTAGTTTAAACCATAGATAACAAGAAAACTATTTTGGGACTTAAGTGGTTCAGTTACCAACAAATGTTATACCTAAGGGTTTGGTTCAACTAGAGGGGATTTTCAATTACAATGATGGTCATTTTCTTAAAAGATCTGATGTCAAAATGGATAGCGTTGAAGAAGTGAATTTAGGGTCAGAGACTATCCCTAAAATGGTATACATAGGGAATAATTTATCCCCCCACATCAAAGAAAATTTGATTAGCTTATTAAAGAAGTACAAGCATGTTTTTTCTTTGTCTTATGAAGATCTTAAGGCATATAAGGAGGATCTATTTCATCATGAGATTCCTCTAAAGCCTGATGTAAAACCTTTTAGACAAAATTAGAGACCTATCAATCCTTTTCTAGCATCAAAGATGCAGGAAGAATTGATGAAACTTAGGGATACCCAGATAATAAAACCAATCACACATTTGTCATGGGTGTCAAATCTTGTGCCTATGAGAAAAGAGAATGGAGATATTAGGCTTTGTGTTGATTTCAGAACCCTTAATGTGGCATCACTTAAAGATAATTATTCTTTTCCTAATATGGAGGCAATGCTACAAAGAGTTAGAGGGTACGACCTTCTATCTATGATGGATTGATTTTCTTGTTACAATTAGGTTTTAGTCAAGGATTCAGAGAAATTTAAGATGATCTTTACTACTCCTTGGGGAGCTTATGCTTATGTTAGAATGTCGTTTGGTCTCATGAATGTAGGGGCCACTTTTCAAAGAGAAATGAATGTTTCTTTCAAGGAATTCATAAATATAATTATAGTTTTCTATCAAGATGATCTTATTGCATATTCAAAAAGGGTGGAGGACCATTGCAGGCATCTTGAAAAGATATTTTGTAAGGCTTTGGATTTTGGGGTTTCTCTTAATCCAAAGAAGTGTCATTTTGTTGTTTCAGAGGGAAAGCTGCTAGGGCATATAGTGTCCAAAGAAGGAGTGAGAATATGTCTAGAGAGGATTGAAGCTATTAATATGTTGAATCCTCCCAAGAACATCAAAGGTGTCCATTCTTTGTTGGGAAAAATAATTTTGTAAGAAGGTTCATTGTTAATTTTGCAGAGATCATAAAACCTATTGCCAAGTTGTTAAAGAAAGATGTTAAATATGCTTGGATTCTAGAAGCTCAAAAAGATTTTGAGAAAATTAAATTGGCTATTCAGGAAGCACCATTTTTAAAATCTCCTAATTATGAGTTTCTTTTTTCTATTTTCTCATTTTCTTCATTCCATACCATTGGTGCAATGTTGTGACAAAAGGACACAGAGAGATTTCAACATCCAATTGCATTTTTCAGAAAATCCTTGCAGACAACTGAGTTGAATTATGAAATTATTAAGAAGCAAGCTTATGCCTTAGTTAAGGAAGTCAAGGCTTTTAGGCCTTATCTAGTATGTGCTAAGGTGGTTTCCTATGTGCCTCATGGTGCATTCAAATATATTTTGTCTCAAAGTGAGGTCACTAGAAAGAGGTGAAGATGGATCAATAGAATAGACAAATTTGATCTATAGATCCATATTACCAAATTAGTTAGAGGATTGGGACTTGCAAATCTCATGATAGATTCAAACATGGAGCCTACTCAAGTAAACAATGTGCAAGAAAATGAAATGCCAACTAGCATTGAGATGCAACCATGGTATACTAATATTGTTTATTTTTTGAAGAAAAATAAATGTCCTAAGGATATGATAGAGAATCAAAGAAGGTCTCTCAGAATTAAAAGTCAGAAGTATTTACTAATATAGGGAGACTTATATTGAAAATTTAGAGATGGAATTATTTTATTTTTTCTTGATAAGACTTAGTCTTAGAAGGTATTAATAGAGATACATAGTGGTGTTTGTGGAGGCCACTATTCAACAAAGACAACTGCATACAAGATACTAAGAGATGGTAATAATTGGCCTTGTTTGTTCAAGGTTACTCATCAATTTGTGCAAAAAGTGTGAGGCTTGTCAAAGATTTTCAAAGAAGCTAGTGTATTCAGGGGCTTTGCCTTTGAATCCAATTTTAGAGGAAGTCCCTTTTTCTCAATGGGGCATTGATTTTATTGGTAAATTTTTAGAGAAGTCTAGTGGGGGTCAGAGTTGGATCCTTGTTTCCACAGACTATTTTACAAAGTGGGTTGAGGTTATACCAACCAAGAGGGAAACTAGCAAGGTGGTCATTGATTTTCTAACAGAAAATATCTTGACTAGGTTTAGTGTGCCCATCAAGCTAGTAATGGATAATTCTATGTGCTTTAGGTCTAAATAATTCATAGAATTTTGTGCTCACTATGGTATTTTGATCTCTTATTCTTCACCATATAATCAATAGGAAAATGGGTAAGCAGAATCCAGCAATAAGAGCATCATGGAGATTATAAAAAGAATACTTGAAAAGAATAAGAAAGCTTGGAATTCAAAGCTCAAGTTGGCTTTGTGGGCTGATAGGGTAACAATGAAAATAGCTATAGGTATATCTCCTTTTGAAATGGTTTATGGAATATGAGATGGGTTGCCGTTAAAAATGTTGTTACCATTCTAAAAATTCATCCAAGATGAGGACATAAAAGTAACTGGACCAATGTAGAACATGATTGTGCAGTTGGTACATCTGGATGAGATCAGAAATGAAGCACAATTGCATAATCAGAAGATTGAAAAATAGTCTAAGTATTTATTTGATAAGAGAGAATCATAAATAAAATGTCAGGTGAATGACATGGTGCTCCAATGGAATGCAAGGATTGAGGATAAGGGGAAACATGGCAAGTTTGAGTCCTTATGGTTAGGACCATTTTCTTTGCATGAGTTACATGGAAAATATTCCTACTTCCTGCAAACTCCTACTAGTGAGATATAGGATCTGCCTATGCACGGGAAGTTCTTAAATCCATTTGTTTCCTGAGTTTTGGGTCATGCACAATGTTGTATATATTTGTAAATATTTTCCTACTTTCTTTTCTCCTGTTTAGGCTTGTCTATTGTGCTTTTTGTTTCTTTTTTTCATTGGTCTGTTCTTCCCAGAGTGCTGGTTTTCTAGTATTGTTCTTGCATTCAACCTTCCCTAGTTAGAGCCTATGTTATCACTGTAAAAATCTTGCAAGAAATTTTGTCAAAATCATGAAAAATTTTCTACTTCTTGTTCTGTCCCTAAACCCTATTTTTAAAATTCTAGCTGTTGAACAAAAAACCCTAAAACCTCACGAGCTGTTATAAAATGAAGTTACTTTTTAGTAACTTAATTTTCTTATGTTATGTATTTTAAGTTGTCATCAAAGGGGCCATGGTATTCCCTAAAGTATTTACCTAGCGGGGTTTCAAATATTTCCTAAGTTTTCATTCCCAAAAAAACTTTACCCTCATCATGTGTTGTACAACTCAATCTTGATCCAATGGTTGGCTTGATGACTTAAAGCAAAGATGTAGTTGATCTATTAATAAAGCCATCAAGCCATCACAACATTTATCCTCTAGATGATGGCATGGGTTCCGAGTAAAGAAAAGTTAAAATGCAAGCAAGTTGCTAAAGATCTAATGGTTGGATTAAAGGCTTAGTGATGAGATGCACATGATCTAACCTTTAAGCCATTAATCCTAGATGACACATGGAAATATGTCAGGTTTTGGGTTGGCAGGTGGTTGGTTATCAAGTGATCAAGTCAGAAAGGATCATGTGGTCTGCGTAATGCCTCAAAGAAAACTTGATCAAAATCTAACCATCAAGGCATTATGACATCATGCCACGTGTCTCAGCAGGTTCAGATCAATGACAAGGTAATTAAGGTAAAGTGCAGCCAAGTTGAATAAAATCTAATGACTGACATATTTCCTTAAAGGTAAAGTGATCAAGTTCTATCCATTAAGGCATTGCACCTGAGTGCCATGTGTCTTTGCTGATGTCATTGTCAATGGGTCAAAAGGTAGGTAAATAGATAGTAGCTTTAAAGAGGATCAATGGTAGGAATAAATCCTTAATCAAAAGATGCAGTCAATCTAACCTTTAACGCATTGTTCCTGCTTGACACATGTACAACCTAGTTAGCACAAGTTAGAGGAAAACAAGACAACAGGGATTTCTCAGAGCTAGTAGTAAAGTTCCATAGGGAGGTCAGTGGGACTAGTGTTTGCAAAGGTAGGGATGATTAAAGGGTGGTAAAGTCAAATTTAATCTGACAGTGGGCATGAAGCCTTAATAAAAAGTTGTATGAAATCTATTCATTAATGCATTGTGCTAACACAACACATTGAGGTCTGAGCTAATCACATATTCATGGAGTTTTCAGGATATAGTATAAAATTCCGGTGAGTGTGCAATAATAAGTTTTCACAGGGTTGTAGTGGTTTAGTAGGATAACTTGAAACGGTCGTGAGTGCGCGACTAGTAGCTAGTGGTTAATGTCGCATACTTGCACCGGTTAAGAGTGGCTAGTAAAGGATATTGTGAGTAAATGAGGAAGCACCACATGTCTAGCCTGGGTAGAGAGGAAATAGTGAATATGAAGCAGAGAAGGAGATCAATGGCTCTCTCTTACTTGTGATGCATAAGAGGATATTTTTAATGGGTCTTGAGTGAGCGATTGAGCGACACATGACAAAATCATATTGTGAGCCCAGGTAACATAAAAAGAATCAGTGAATATATTTTAAAGTTGTGAACTATATGAAATCTCAACCATCTAGTTTCAATTTTGTACCACCTATAGCCATTATAAACTAAAATTCAAATATTTAAATCTTTGACTCAGAGGGTTTCATGGAGGTTGACTGATATTTTGATCTCAGAGCTATAAATGTTTTTGATTAAGGTAAAAATAGGTTTTGAAAGGACCTCAAAACCTTTTACAAAAGAATACTAGAGATAAGCATCATAATCCTAACACAAACATAGAAAGCCTGCTATGAACAAAAAGTAGGACCCCGACAAAATCCCAAGACCCAAAAAGATAAGAACTGCCAAAAAATGCACAGATCCCAAGACAATTTCTAGCATAACTTCCAGCAAAGTTTCTAGAACTGTAAAAAATAAACTACATTGCACTTTGGTAGGCTTCCTCTACCTACTTCTGCATTTCTTCCATCTTGTCAATGGACTCCTTCAACTCTATCATCTCTTTAGGGATCTCTGGGACTTTCCTTTTAAGACCATTTTAGGTTCTTGACCTTGGGCCCAAGCTCCCTGCCTTGTCATCTATGGTATTCATTGTATTTTCAAGCAGGCTTCTTTCCAGGTAGGCATATAAAGCTTTCAGGTTTTGAGCCAAAACTTGAAGCCCTACATTAATGTGTTTGAGTATGATACTTATCATGTGCCCATTATGGCTAATTTTCTTTTTCATATCTTGCATCTTTTCTTCCACAAGAGCGTTGACTCTAGAAGTTATCTCCTTTTCCCTATTGTTGTTTTTAACCTTAATTAGCAGGTCCTTCTCCATTTACTCAAGCTTGCACTTGAAAGTATCCATAGCTTCCTGCATCTCAGTCGGGTGCTTCTTCATATTCTTCATCTCCTCACTGAGCTAGCCTTCCATACTCGCTCCGTGGTCCTCTTTTCTTTTAGGGATTCTTTCATCAATATCAAATCCTATCATTTCAGGATCTTTTCTTTGTTTCTTCTTATTTTTTTTATCAACCTTCAAGATCATCTTCTCATTTTGATCCTCACTACCCTTGTCATCATTCTTTTTCTCCTCCTTATCATCATCTCCCTCTATTTCCAACTCTTGGTTTCCAACATCATTACCCCTACCCTAATCATCTTCAGTCATAGGAGTTCCCTCCTCATTAGTCTAAGAATCCTCCTTATTGATCTGATCATCTTTATCCCTAACCAGATTCTCATCATTTGTCTCATGAGCTTCCTATTTAATCACATGTGTTTCCTCCTTTTCCTCATTATAGGTATCTTAATCATTACCCTAATTATCTAGGGTTTGATCATCCATCTCGTCTTGCATTTCTAGATTTGACTTCTTTTTTGTTCTAACCCTTTTCCTCAAACTCTATTTTTTGTTTTCCAGCTTAGCATGCCTGGAATTCCCTTTAACCCTTATGGGGATAGGCTCTAGGACTTGATTTCAGGCATATTTAGAGATTAAAAGAATAATCCCCACATGGAGCACCGGATTACTCACTTTTTCCCTATGCTCCATCACACTATTATGCAACAAGCTCAAAATATAAAAAAGAAATGAAACCTTTTTATTGTGCTTAAAATCATTTTCCATAATGAAATGGAGATTGTAAATTTTGGAGTATCTACCATCTAGTGTAAAATACTTAATCATCATAATAAGAATCTTTTCCCAGTGGGATTTAACTTTTTTGATATCAACGTAATCCCCTATCCCTTTTCTTAAAAGGGCTTCTTCTTCCTTTTTTTTCAAAAATATTTTGAAGGCTTGATTCCCAGCCCTCTTGTTGTCTCTATAAAATTTCATTCCATTTTAGGAAAGGCCCATGATTTCTGAGATAACACTCATAGTCAAATTAAAGGACTTACCCCACATGATGACCTTCCTGTCCTTCCATCCCTCTACAAATTTTTTCATTATCTCCATATCCCAGCCATGAAGCCTCTCCAGATACTGAGAAACACCTCCCTTATTCAGCCTCTTCCAAACCTTCTTCTTTTGTTTCCACTTTGTACAATCCATCGGCTCCTCCCTCTTCAGACCTCCCCTCATAATTCTTGACGAGTTCTAAAAATTCCAAGACTTAGAGGTCTGGAGCACAATACACTCGAAATCACTACTATGGTGATTATTCAGATTGAAAATGTTCATTAACACCCTTAATCTGTTTGGGGTCACAATATTTATTAATCCCATTTCCCTCGACTGATAGCTAACATGACACTTCATCATTAGTGATGCCCTCATCATTAATCATTTTTATTAATTTCACCTTCAATATGGTTAATCTTATCGCACTTGATAAAGCAAACTATCTCCATTTTGAGATCCGCTTCCCCTGTCCATGATTGAATGACGTCAGTTTGTACACCCACATTAGCTAAGCCATCTGCCATCATATTACCTTCCCTAAAAACATGGGATATATAATAATCTTTAAAAAGGAGCATTTGAGATTTTATTTTTTCAATGATGTGGCTAATAGTCCATGAAGCTTCATGATTACCTTTAATACAATTTATTATGTTAAGAGAGTCTCCCTCCAGCCAAAGTTTAGAAAAACCCATGTCTCTAGCCAATATAAAATTATGAAGGGAAGCCATGGCCTCCACAACATGATTAGTTTGAACTCCCTGAGGGGAAGCAACAGCTCCCAGACAATTAGCATTAGGGTCTCTTATAATACCTCCCACTTCAGCTTTCCCCGGATTCCCTTTGGCTGCCCCATAAAAATTACCTTTGACCCCACCAATCAGAGGAGAAAACCATCTTGTATTTTCCCTCAAATTTAAGTCATTGTCTTTCTGCATCTGATAACTCCTGTTTGGAATATCAGAAATACAAAGAGTGTTCTTAGAGGGGGAATCACTAGGAAGATGACTTTTAAGATTTTCCAGAAAACTTTTGCATATACTATTGGCCACAACTTTATAGGATGAGCATTTTTCTCTGAATATTCTATTGTTTCTTTCCTTCCAGATCCTCCAAGTGAAGTGGGGAAGAACCAACTTCCAAAGGTCTTTGACTTCTTTACCATTAAGTGGAAAATTCCATTGTTTAACCATATCCTTGAAGTTATTAGGTTTAACCCAATCTAAGTTGAAGAAATTGAAAATAGAATCTCAAAATTTACAAGAGTAAGTACAATGAATCATTAGATGGTTATAATTTTTAGATTCAGATCAGCAAAGAATACATCTATTAGGCATACTAAAACCCTTTTTACAAAGATTGTCCACTATAAGAATTTTATTCTGAACAAGGATCCAATAAAACATATTAATTTTAGGAATAAGTTTGTTATTCCATACCTGACAGGTAGAAGAGTGATCTTCCTTCAGGAAAAGAAGGGAAAAAGTGGAAGAGACCCAAAAAAATTCCATTAGCCTCCGGACCCCATATCAAAGTGTCATGTTCATTTTCTCTAGCAAACTAGGGTGTGAGAAACTTATTGACCAGATTGAGGGAAGAACCAAAGGAGCTAAGGTTCACCCATTTATTATTGATCCAGTAATCAAAAACCTTCTCTCCAACTATTTCTTTATAGTCCAAAATCGCTGGCATCCATTCCTGCTTATCACTAAGATCTTCTTCCTTTAGCCATTTATCAGTCCAAAAAATAATTTTCCTGCCATTTCCCAACTTCCATCTTATTCCTTTTCTAATAAAATCCCTTCCTTTCCTAATACTATTCTAGATGAAAGAACCATTGATGTCTAAGGGGTTCCTTAGTACTTCCTCCAAATAAGTTAAATGATATTTTCTCTTGATGATGGCATTCCATTCCTTCTCCTCTTCAAAGATTCTCTAGCATTGTTTTGCCTACAAAGCCTTATTTGTAATTTTAATGCTTTTGATACCAAGCCCACCCAACTTATTAGGTTTGCACACCACCTCCCAGGCCATAAGACTTAACTTCTTCTTGTCTTCCACTCCTGACCACATAAATATTTTCTGAATTTTTTCAATCAAATCTGCATACTTATGAAGGATTTTAAAGAGACTAAGTGCATAGACTAGAAGATTTTGGAGAGTAGATTTTAAGAGCTAAAGTTTTCCATCTTGGCTAAGAGTATCTCCTTTTCAACCTACCATCTTCTTGTGAAAACATTCAAGGATATCATTCCAGAAAGAATCATCTAGTTTGTAGCAAAGAGGGAGACCCAAATAGGTGGAGGGAAGATTCCCTATCTTGCAGCCCAAAATAGAAGAGATCTTCCTTTGTCTTTTTTCAGGCATGTTACAAAAAAAAGGGAACTCTTCTCCTAGTTAATTAATTGAATTGAAGAATTAGTATAAATGTTCATGGCCTTTTTTATATTCCTTTCTTCCTTAACTGAGGATTCCCCCGTCATAATTATGTCATCCATGAATTGTTCACAGGAATGCCTATGCAGAGGAGAGGAAGGTTGGAGACTAGAAATCTGACCTGACAAGACCATACTATTGATGAATCTCCCAAGACTTTTCACCATTATAGCAAAGAGAATGGGTGAAATGGGATCACCTTGTCTTATACTTCTTGTAGGGTGGAAAAAAATGGAAGAACCTCCATTTACAAGCACCGAAGAAGACATCATAGTAACCAATTGCATTATGATTCTTATCACATCTTTATCAAATCCAAAGGAGCTTAGGATTTTTGACAAGAAAACCCAATCCACTCTGTCATAGGTTTTAGACAAGTCCAGTTTCATCAAGAATCCCTATTTTTTAGAGGCATGAAGGGAATGGATATTCTCATGCACCACCATAATTGAGTCCAGAATTTATCTTCCAGGAACAAACCTATTCTGTTGAGGAGATGTAAGATTTTGCAATATTCTCATAATTCTGGAAGTTGTGACCTTCAAGATGATTTTATAAATGGAGTTGCATAGACTTATAGGTCTAAATCCATCAACTGTGTCCACTCCAGGTTTCTTAGGTATAAGAGCTATAAAAGTTGAATTAATTTCCTTGAGAATAGATTTAGTTCCAAAGAATTATTTAACTGCTAAAATTTTTTTTTTCTCAGTAATGCTCCAGAACTGCTGGAAGAAAAACATCTGAAATCCATTCGGACCTTGAGATTTATCTCCTTCAAAAGAAAAGATAGCCTTCTTGATTTCTGTATCCGAGGGGATAGCTTTTAGGAGAGCATTGGCAGTATGATCTAGTTTGCAAGGAATTGAGGTGAGTAACTTCCTTTGGTCTTCTGAATTAATATTTTGGTTATTAGATAATAAAGATGCAAAACACCCCAACATTTCTTCCCTTATATCTTCTTCTTTGGTTATTTTTCCATTTGTAGCAGACAAAGAATGAATTCTATTAATAGCCTTATGTTTTAGAGCTATAAATGTTGCAATCTAATCTTATTGATCAATTTTAAACAAATGTTGAAGACCAGAGGAATAGAAATATCATATGCTGAGATGTATTTATGTCTAGACTTGACAGAAAAGGGTTTTATATCAGAGGATAAATGCATTTAGCGGAACCTAGTCATTTCTGCATTTATGTGAGCTACTTTCAGAGGCATGCTTGGGAATTCTTCGACCTCAAGGTAGTGTGCTGACATCCATGGACTATGGTGGATAATTTCCAAATTAGATCAGAATTGCACAAAATGAAGAGAGATAGGGTTTCAACTTGACAATCAGAATTAAATTCTTAACATGATTGTTTGTAAACCCTAACCCTAAATGGTCTGAAGCTGATAGCATTCTTGTTCCTATAAAATAATATTCAACACCATTTAGAAAGGGGATGGAATTTTATGCCACAACAAGGATTTTATGGTCTTCATGTTAAATTAAGGCTATCAATGGTCTTTTGACTCTTCTTTTTCATGTTTAGATGTTTTATCAATAATATTTGTCTATATTTCCTTACATTTTGTGAATTCTTATTGAATTGTAATGTCTTTAGTTTGGTCACTTGTACTCATTTAGGTTGATTGTTAAGGACTTTCAACCCATCACTTTGTAAGGAAGAGGGTCTAATTGCTTTAGGGTTTCTTTCAAAGAGAATTAAACATCCTTAAACAACTTCAGTGAGTAAAGGATTGAGGTGAATTGGATGATTACATCTACTTCTAGGAAGTGTTAATTGAGTATGTAAGGCATAGTCAAGATTAGCAATCATTTGCCAGATTTATATTTGATGAATGTTGATGTTTAAGAGTCTTTGCATTTAAAATGACTCCATACCCATTGGATAGAGCACTGGCCTGATATGTTATATTTGTGGTTTTCATCCTATTTTATAAAAAATATTACAATATACTAGTTTTATACTACATCTACCATTCTTGGTTGCTTATAAAGTTATTATAGTTTGAAAGGCAGAAGATAGGTAATACCCACCTGAGTTTGTGGAGTTCAAAGTGTAGAAGGTTTTAGGACCTTGTTGAACGTTACTTCTTCTTCTTGTTGAATCAATGCATGGGTTTATAGAGGAACATACTTGAGCCATAGGTATACCAAGATCAACAAGAAAAGGAACTGAAAAGGAGTATGCCTACAATTGTTCCTTCCAGTTGATATGTTTGACACTAAGTTTATCCTAAGAATTAAAATAACTTAATGCATGGTCATCTATGTACACAAAAATATCTTTAGGTAATAGGTAGTGTCTCCATTTTTTAGTTCCTGCACCATTGCATAAAGTTTCAAGTCATAGTTAGAATACCTTTTCTTTCCATCATTTAGTTTTTTCTAAAAAAAATGCTACTGGCCTTCCATATTGGCTTAAAAAAACCCCAATGTCAAGGTTACTTGCATCATTTTCAACGGTAAATACCTTAGCAAAATCAAGAAGGGTAAGTATTGGATACTTTGTTACCCTTTATTTCACATATTCAAAATCATAATTGGCTTCTCTGGTCCAAGCAAACTTAATTATTTTCCACCCTTGATGGTATCAAGCATAGGTGCACACACATGACTGAAATTTTTGAAGAAATTTCTATAGAAAGTGGCTAACCAATGAAAAATTGTTACATCACCTTGGTTTTTAGGAGGTGGCCAATTGACTATTGCATCCACTTTTGGAGGGTCCATCTTGAGTGTCCCCTTGGAGATCACAAAGTCAAAAAAGATGAGTTCTTCTTGCATAAAGACATATTTGTCCATATTTATCATTAGTTTATGTTCATGTAACCTCTTCATTACCTGCTCCAAATGTTTTAGGTGTTCCTCCTTCCTACTGCTAAAGATCAATATATCATTAAGGTAAATGACAAGAAATTAACCATTATAGTCCTCAAAGATTTCATTCATTAACCTCATGAAGTTCTTGGGTGAATTGATCAACCCAAAGGGCATCACAAGCCACTCATATAGACCCTATGTTATTTTGAATGTCATTTTACATTCATCTCCTGGCTTTATCCTTATTTGGTTGTAGCATGACTTCAAGTCAACCTTGGAGAAGTAACATGCATTAGCCAACTGATCCAATAGATCCTCTATCCTTGGAATAGGGAACCTATATTTTATCATGATCTTATTCACTTCCCTACTGTAAGTAAAAATCCTCCACTTCCCATCTTTCTTAGGGGCTAAAAGTGATGGGACTACACATGGGCTCAAGCCCTTTTCGATTAGTCCTTTACCCAATAATTCACTGACTTGTTTAGATATATCTACATTTTGGACATGGTTCATTTTGTATGGTTCCTTATTAGGAAAGGAAGCACCTGGTATAAAATCTATTTGGTGATTTATATCCCTTAAGGGTGGGAGGGATGAGGGTAGTGTTGGTGCCCAAAAATCATGGATTCACTTTTGGCCAACTGACAGGTATAATGGTGATGCACCACTTTATACCTCTACAATTTTGGCTTAATCAAGACAAGGCTAGTAGGCCTAAATTAACCTTAAACAATCAAATTCTCTATGTCACACACTTGCATACACAAAACAAAGTTCCTACAAAGGTGGTGAATGATCCTTGGAGGAAAGCAACAAATCTCCTGATAATCTCTACTCTATACAGCTTGATTAAAATGGATTATACTAAGGAATGAAAAGTAATGTTTTTGAAATAATGGTTAAATAATCTACAAACTACAAAGTATGAACCAAATTATAATTTCCAAATAATGATTAGATTAGTGCCTTCTAAATACTTGGGCTATAGAGTCAAAAAATTCTCAATCCTACGTACAATCGGATATAGTTTTAAAAACTTTCTTTTAATAAAGCGAGAATATCACTTCAAAGGCTTCCACTTGAATTATAATTCAAATAAATCTATATATCTAATGTTATCAAATTTAACTCAAATTAAGAGACCGATAAAAACAAGAGAAGATGCGCAGATCTTTCAATTAATATTTAAACTATATATTAATTTTGAATTATGATACTCAGAGAATTTAACACAATGAAACACTCTATAAAACAAAATATTTGAAAGACTAATTGAAAATATATAACTTATAACCACAAATGAAAAGAAGATCACTTATCTTTATTAATGTTGAAAAAATAGTACATCAGAGTCTATGTTGTAGTTGTGATCAAATTCTATCCTATTAAAATATTATATTGTATTGTCTTGTATCTTTACATTATGTATATGTGTGTGTGTGTGTGTGTGTGTGTGTGTGTGTGTGTGTGTGTGTGTGTTTGAGTGGCTTTCACACCTCTTTAGGGTGAAAAGACATAACTCTTAGCACAAATTTATTTTGAAAAAATAATAAACTAACTAAAAATAACTACCTAACTTTTGGATTTGGCCTTGGTCAAAAATATAAAACACTTTGTGAAAAGCTAATAGTTCTGCTGGAGATAGGAAATTTAATTTCCCAAACTGGGTCATTTTAATTTTTTTAAGATTCGACCATCTTAAGCCTCTGTCGACATCATCTTTGTAGAAGGTCAAAATTTCAGTATCTTTGAAACCTTCGCTTACAGAATTTTGATTATTTCTGTCATAGAGATTTCTTCCTCAATCCCTCAACTTTTAATTAGAAAGTAATATATTTTTGTATCCCATTTCATGTACTCCATCATGTCATCAATTATTGGGCATAGAGTTTAGGATGCTATTTTAAGAGTTTTGTCACTATATAAGACTCTAAATTTTGCCAAAAATTTAGAGCTCCAACAGGCTCTTTCTAGGGATGTATGCACCCTATGAGCATAGAAAGATCTCAGTTATCTCTGGAGAAGAAGACCAATTATCTACTCTTTACCTGATGTAAATTGAATATTGTGAGGCCCCAGGCCCCCAAAAGTGAATACTGCTATTTCCCTCTGTCAAAAAGTTCATTCTATTCATGTAACACTTTGAATCTCCTGAATATGATATTATTTTGTTCCTTATCTTTATCAACAAGATTATTTAAAAATAAACAAATCTCAGAATTATTTATCCCCAACATCTAATCCCTTGCTGTATTAGATATATCATACTTATAGAGAATACTTATTGCTTCCACTTCATCAATGAAGTCTTTGTCTTTTGATTTATGTTTTTTCTTTGAGAAATCATCAGATGCACTATGTTCTTTGCTGGATGGAGGATCCCTATGCATATGATTAGTCATATAAGTATCTAAACTAAGTTCTTTTTCTTGGATGTTTCCTTGCACACAATCTACCCCATTTGCATTCTCCAAATACTGTTTCTCCTCACTTAAAGGTTTTGAAGGTACCTCATATTTAGGAATTATTACTTCTTTTATATCAAGAATCTGATCAAGTGGAATACTTGGATAATTTTCATTACTTTTCTTCAATATATTCTCATCATTATGCTTTGTTATCATAATCATAATCTCATCTTCAGAAGTCTGATAAAAATCTCACTCATAGGATGAACTGGATGATATCTTACCTTCTGAATGTATATTTTGAGTGGTATCAACTTCAAGACCATGATTAGGCCTACTACCTTCATCATGATGTTGATAGATTTGATTGTATGGAAAATATCATTCACATAATGGATTCAGGAGCATAGAGAACACAAATTTATCTTCCTCCACTTCCTCTTCAAATAGTGGATTCGGGAACATAGAAAATTCAGGCACACCTTCATGAGAGTTTTTATCAGGATCATCAGATGTTTCATCAATAAGACTAATATCTTCATTGGCATTATTTTCTGAAACTTCCTATTGTTCATATGCTGTATGTTGTTCTATTTTATCTCCTCTATTTGATTTTTGGAATTTATCATCTCCTTCATCTAGTACTCCCTGAATATATACTGATCCATTAACTTTCTTATCATGATGAAAAAAAATTTGACCACTCTTCTCAACATGTTTTTGATATTCCATGTCTAACAAAGCTGAAATTTATCTGGTACTGAGAAGGTTTTCTTCCTCATCATCATGTTCATTGATACATGTTTCCATACACATATCATCATGTATAAATTCTTCTTTAATATGATCCTAATTTTTATCCTCCATGTCATCACAAGAATTATTATGGTTCTCAGGGATGGATGCTTATTTATCTTCTGTATGACTAGTGCACTCATCTTCCTCACACAGATAATCATCAAGCACAAGGCCTTGTTCAATCTGAGCATAAGCCTCCCTTTTCCTGTCTTCATCATCTCCTTCTAATATATGCACAAGGAACTTTACAGAAGGATCATCTGATGTAATTCTCAAATTTTTGACCTTTCTCATGATTTCTTTTTGTGAAGGCATAATGTTTGAAGGTATTTCTCGAAGAATGTTCACCATTATTATCATCAAATGTGCAGAAGACTCCCCTTCAAATCTCTCCAAACTTAAAAATGCATCCAAAGGAGACATGTAAGAGTCCTCTTCCATATTGTGATCCTAAATCTCGTCATGTTCATAATGAAACATATCAAGAAACCATTGCTCAAACTCTCTCCATGATGATATACTTTGTTCAGGTGTCATACTAAAAAGAAAACTTGCATGATCTGTCAATGATCTTACAAATAGTTTCATAATCAAATCTTATGCATAGATATGACAATCTAGAATAAATTTACAAAATGCCCGCAAATGCTCTATTGGTGATTCTGATCCATCTCCATAAAATTTTGGAACATATTTTTTTAGTTTAAGAGGAAAATCTTTCTGACCACTAGGCATGTTATCAAAACTCAATGGTCTATATACTTCAATAATAAATTTTGGTCTTGGGTCACAAAAGTTTGATACTTTATGTGAATACATATTCTAGTACATACCAAATATCTTAATTTGTAGTAATTTCTTTCTTTATACATTAGGTTCTTTTCAATATAGTCACCACCTCTTTAAAGAGGAAAACTTTACTTATCTTCTTCTAGGTCTTCTCCCTTAGTAGATTCACTGACTAAAATGTTTTGTTAAATAGAGTCACCACCTTCTTTATAGAAGGAAAAAACTTACTATCTTTTGAGTTCTTATCTCTAGTAGAGTCTTAATTAAATCACTAGAGCTTCTAGGTAATCTTCAAAACTGTCTTTCATCGACAACTCCCAAGTAGAGTTGCCAATTTTTTGGTGCCCAAAAATGATGGATTCACTTTTGGCCAACTGATAGTTATAATGGTGATGCACCACTTGATACCTCTACAATTTTGTCTTAATCAAGCCAAGGCTGGTAGGCCTCAATTAACCTTAAATAATCAAATTCTCTATGTCACACAACTACGTACACAAAACAAAGTTCCTCCAAAGGTGGTGAATGATCCTTGGAGGAAAGCAACAAATCTCCTGATAATCTCTACTCTATAAAGCTTGATTAAAATGGATTATACTAAGGACTAAAAAGTAATGTTTTTTAAATAATGATTAAATAATCTACAAACTACAAAGTATGAACCAAATGATAATTTCCAAATAATGATTAGATCAGTGCCTTCTAAATACTTGGGCTATAGAGTTAGAAAATTCTCAATCCTACGTACAATCGGAGACAGTTTTAAAAAATTGCTTTTAATAAAGTGAGAATATGATTTCACAGGCTTCCACTTGACTTATAATTCAAATCAATCTATATAGCTAATCTTATCAAATTTGACTCAAATTAAGAGATCGATAAAAACAAGAGAAGATGCACAAATCTTTCAATTGATATTTAAACTATATATTAATTTTGAATTATGATACTCAGGGAATTTCACACAATGAAACACTCTACAAAATAGAATATCTGAAAGACTAATTGAAAATATATCACTTATAACCACAAATAAAAAGAAGAGCAATTATCTTTATTAATTTTGAAAAAAATAGTACATCAGAGTCCATGTTGTAGCTGTGATCAAATTCTATCCTATTAAAATATTATATTATATTTTCTTATATCTTTACATTATGTGTGTGTGTGTGTGTGTGTGTGTGTGTTTGAGTGGCTTTCACACCTCTTTAGGGTGAAAAGACATAACTCTTATTACAAATTTATTTTGGAAAAATAATAAACTAACTAAAAATAACTACCTAACTTTTGGATTTGGCCTTGGCCGAAAATCTAAAACACTTTGTGAAAAGCTAATATTTCTGTTGGAGATAGGAAATTTAATTTCCCAAACTAGGTCATTTTTAGGTTTTTAAAATTTGACCATCTTCAGCCTCTGTCGACATCATCTTTGTAGCAGGTCAAAATTCTAGCATCTCTGAAACCTTTGCTTACAGAATTTTGATTATTTCTGTCATAGAGATTTCTTCCTCAATCCATCAACTTTTAATTAGAAAGTAATATATTTTTATATCCCATTTCATGTACTCCATCATGTCATCAATTATTGGGCATGGAGTTTAGGATGCTATTTTAAGAGTTTTATCACTATATAGGACTCTAAATTTTGCCAAAAATTTAGAGCTCCAACAGGTAGGTCACTAGAAAACATGTCATGATAAGTAGCTAATAGATTTTGGACTTATTTTGGGATTGGTTTTATTTCATTAGTAGTTAATTCCTCCTTTGGTTTCATAATTAGTGCATGTCCTCCTTCTTTCAATTCTTTTATAGTTTTGACCATCTCCTTTTCCCCACTGACTATGACTATGGGATCTCTTTTCTAGTTTTGTGTTAGGTTAGGGTTTCATAGTATAGGAGACTCCATCGTCAATTAGAGCATATATGTTTTTCCTTCCACTATGGGTGAAATCCACATCATATTTCCAAGGCCTACCTAGGAGCATATGGCATGCATCCATTTCCACTATGTCGAACAAGACTTTATCTTTTTAATCTCCTATAGATAATTCTACCCAAGCTTGTTCTTTTACTAAAGTTTGTTGACCCTTAGTAAGCCATGAAACATTATATTAACAAGGATGAGGAAATTTTTGCAACTTAAGATTTTGCACCATTTCATTTGACACAAGATTTCCTATAGAACCAAAATCAATGAGTAATTTTCATACCTTTCCACTTCTCCTATTTTTGGTTCTGAAAAAATTCTTCATGTGTGGTGGTTCTTGAGTTTGAGGCACTTGCAAAAAAGTTTGTCTGATCATCAAGCATGCTCCCTCTTCAGGTTCTAATTCTTTAGATGGAAATTTAACACTCTGATTGTCTTTTTACACCAACTATGTCCTCCTTCCTCCTTGGGTATTGGATCACATTTGTTTAGGACATCTGCTGGCATGGTTCCCTAACTGATTGCAACTCAAGAATCTCATGGTTCCATTGTTTCTTCCCCCAAATCTCCCTCGTCCAAAGGGTCTTCTCCCTTTTTAGTTCCCTCTAGATCTTGATTCTTCTTTCTCCTTGTCTCCCTGATTCTATTCACTAAATGGTTTAGGAGGCTATCCTCTTCCCCTAAAGTTATTATTACGTCTTCCTCTTTTATTCTAATCTTGTCTTCTTTTTTATTTTATCCTCAACTGTCAATTCTAATTAATAGAATTTGTGCACTATGTCAGGGCTCAAGAGTTTCAACTCTTCTTGAATGTTTATTCTTAAACCATTCATATACCTTCCTACCTTTTCACTCTCAGACTCATTTGTTTGAGATTTCATACAAAGTCTTTCAAACTCTTCAATTTAAGTACCCATGTCCATCTCTTTTTATCTTACGTTATGTCTTCTCTTTTGAAGCTAGATTTCATAATCCTTGGGTACATATGTTTCCACTTATCTAGACCAACCATGACATGATCCCATTGGTTGGATCCTTCTGTAAAACACCCAAAGGGATCAGAACTTCCTTTTCTTGGAAGCTCAATTCCTACTAGCCCTATATCTCAAGTTTTCTAAGATAAATTTTTCTTTTCCTAGATGACTAGTCAAACATAGTACCTTTCCTGACATCCTTTTGGAATTACTAACCCCAACAATAGAATTTCAGGATAGGACCAGTGTTATGCAAACCCCAATTGACCTACCAGACCTTAAAACTTGAATTACGCCTACTTAACAAAGAAAGTATACTTAAAAGTCACTATACATCCAAACCAGTCACTGCAAAAGTTGCTATAGGATGTTAATACACCAAATCCATGATTTGATCATGAGATTCCACCCCTTCATACTCTATCTCCTGACGTGTTCAAACCTATGTAAGACAACCACATAGAGATGTATGTTTTCTTCTAGTTAAAACACACATGTGCAAAATTTTCCCTGCAAAATAAACACAAAAATCCTAATGTACATATTTCATTCCCTCATTTCACCAAGGATTGGAATTTTGTAGAGATGAAATCATGAGAAAATGACATTTGAATGCCAAACCCTAGCAAATTTAGGGTTTCTAACCCTTTCTCACAAAATTGATTCCAACTTTCACCATACATGGTCTTAAGGGTTCAAACCTATTTCAAATGAAAATGAAGGCCCTCTTATTCAATCCACAATTGGTATGAACCCTTCATGAATATGTACAACACTGTACCAAAAAAAACAATTTGACTGTTACAAGAAATCGTGGTTAATTTTATCGATTCAAAGGAAAAATTACATCATCATCCTCCAACCTAACCAATAGGGGTATTGGGAGGAATTTACAAATGTCTATAACTATATTTCAATGTTTATGACCTTTGGGAATGCTGTTACAAATGAATTTGCAAAAGGTGACAACTTTTGCAAAAAGTTGCTTAGCAACTTTTTATGCATTTTTGCATTTCTTGCTCCTAATGATAAAATTTGCATTCCAAACATAACCAAGGGTCCCACATGGAAAAAAACACCTTAAAAAATCCAAAACACTAAACCAACACAGAATGCAACATTTGTATGATCCTTTGACCATATTTGACAAAGTGGTTTATAGAATACCAACTTGGCACTTGGTCTCACAAATGGATCCTTATTGCACACCTAAGTGGTCCAAAGGACCCAAGCTACTAAAATTATGCAAGAAATATTTAGGGTATCTTGGGAAATTTTTGAATTAATCATGGTGCTATTGCACCACCTAGATATTGTTCTTGTTTTCCTTTTGAAACTTTATAGGTGATAGACACTGAAAATTAATTATGCACTCTTAAAAAATATTGCCCTTTTCCTTCAACTTTATCAATGTCAACTATACTTCAATGTCTATCACTGTCAACCTTCAAAACCACAACCAATAATCATGATCCAATCCAAGTGAACATGATCTAATCAAGACAATGAAAATGGACCCAGCTGAGTGCTGGCATAAGTAACCCAAACCAACGCTACCAGTTTGTCAAGAATTATGAATACACTATGGATAATTATGACAAGGCCCATCACAAACTTACTACTATGGGTCTTCTTGCAGCCTACTCTATAATTGATGCATATGAAGATATCCTAGCATATATCTATAAATATTGTAATGCACACCACAAACACATTCCCCACACAAAATTCCTATTAGAGATCCCATATCCACCAATTCGAGCACAACAAGATTTTCTTGCATGTCATTCTAGTATTATCGATGATTTATTTCATGCCCCATATCCATGTGTTGATCTCATCTTCTGAGCCATACCTTGTTTCTACTCTAAATGTTTCAAGGTAATAATAGAAATATGTTAGAGAAAATACTTCAGCAGGTATTTCTTAAACAACTATGGTCCATGTCATAGACAATTCTCAAAAAATCTTTCCCCACAATAGACCCTTGAAACAATGTAAATCATCCATACCCTTCAAACAGTGGTGACCAACTGTATCCCATATGGGGTTTTCACCAAGGTAAATATTAAAAGACAAACAACATTCTTTCCTATTGCACCTTGTCATGTATACACTCAAATAATAATCTAGAAACAACCAAGACCAACAACACCACCTCATCTAGTTTACCTAGAAGGTTTTGACCATGAACTTCTACCAGTTTAATCATTACAGTTTAACAAGTGTTACTATTTATAATCCTCTTGTATTGTCTACACTTTACAGTATAAGGGAATCATACTCCTTTGCTCAAACATCATAGTCATATTACACAATATTGAGGTAATTCTACAAAAAAAATACTAAATTTTATGATCCAACATCATTGATGGTATTGAGAAGAAACCATCATGCCACCTACTATCATGGAACCCACTGGTAAAACATTTCATGTTGACACAATTTCTAGTGCTTTTAATTCTCTTAACAATTTATCATATATGCAATAATTTTTTTATTCTTTGGAGATGAAGAGGTCATGTCACAAGGATACCACACCAAAATAGAGAGCATCAACTAGGATTTCTTCCCAAAAATGAGGTGTCAAATTACGAAGTGATGCCTGAACCCCAACTCCCATTGTGAAAAATCAGGCTTCTACAAGCAATGAAAACTGTGCTGACAACAACTCACCTCATGTTACACTGGTAGTAGAGGATAATTTAGAACTGAGAGCAACACATAAAGGAAGCTATGGTCTGGAAGGTCTATGGAAGGGGAACTACATTATATTGAGAAAAATGACATGTCCACATGGGCATCATCAAAGAAATGGGGAATTCCAACAACCACCATATCAAAATGGTTGGGTGCTCTCACAACAACATCAAAGAAAGGTCCCCCAACCATTCTCACCTCAAAAGTAGAAGAGAAGATAATAGAGTGGTGCCAAGAGATGGCAAAAGTGGTTTATGACCTAGAAATTATAAACTTGAAGGCAGTTGTGGCTCAAGTATGCAAGAACAGACCCAACCCTTTCAAGGATGACATGCCTAGAATGTCTTGATGGTTAGGGTTTACTGTGCACCATACATAATTGACACTGTGGACAATGAAAGGCCTTGAAAAAGATAAGGAAATAAATTTAATACTAGGTGTTGTACATTCTTTCTATGAGACTTTGTCAAAATAATATGATGCAAATCGATATGGAACTTGTTGCATTTGGAATTGTGCTTAAATAGGTCTACATGTAGGCATAAATGGGTCTATGAGGGTGCTAGCTAGAAGAGGATCTCATAACATGCCATACATCAATCCCAAGATTTGTGAAT
This sequence comes from Thuja plicata, assembly GCA_018584345.1. Lineage (NCBI taxonomy): Eukaryota > Viridiplantae > Streptophyta > Pinopsida > Cupressales > Cupressaceae > Thuja > Thuja plicata. Next base: position 2,269,935 of record MU223665.1, read on the forward strand.
AGATCAACATTCTCTGTTGTTTTTATGCTGCTAGTCATAGAATAATGAGATTCTACATTTCAAATGGAAGAGGCACATGGAAAATTACATAGAAAAATGTGAACCAGGTGCTTGCATGGTAGCACAACCACATGCATGGATGAATAAGGAGTTATTACTCAATTGGGTGCAACACTTCACTCACTTTTTTCTAGGGGGTGTTTCACCAACAAACTAACACTTACTCATGTTTTATGGCCATTGGAGCCATGCTATAGTTACAAAAATCCAAGAGGCATGTATGCTAGGAATTGACCTATTGACCTTTCTATCCCACACTCCACACAAAATACAACCGCTCGATGTGGGAATTTTCTCTTCATTAAAAATGTACTTCAAATAAGAGAGAGAATATTTGTTGGAAAATTATCATAATATTGAAATCAGGAAAGGAAAACTTGTAGAAATCAGCAGCAAGTCTTTGACAAGGTCTTTGACTATTTCTAACATCGTGATGGGATTCAAGAAGACTAATATATGGCCCTTCAATTGAAATGCACTCGTCAACAAAATGAATCCTATAAAACAAATTCTAATTAATGAAGGGGAAGATGCATTTGTAGTTCATAACATGCTTAGCCTCACATGAGTTACTGTATCAAGTGAAGATATTGCAGAAAACATAGCTCATATCTGTCAAAGTGAGGATAATTCATAAGTGGATTGTAATCAACCATCTAATAATGAAATGGAAACTATTGATAAAACCATGCATGAGACTCTAGGTCTTCCATCCAAGGAATACCTCTATCATTTGTGGTAGAAGGGTATGTCAATCGATGTGTCTTATTGTAAGGTGAAGATGCAGAAGGAAATTTCACTTTCCATACACCACCCACCACTACCATAGTGCAATTTTTGCACTACTACGTTGATTATGGGATAGAAGACACTGAGAAAAATGTAGATTTCACAAAAGAAACATGTGAAGATGGTCATGTCGAAGATGAAAGCCTAACATCACAAGTAAGAGAGAAATTTGGTTCTCAACAACAATCTGTATTGAGAAAGTCCTTAAAGATTCATGTTCAAATTGTAACCAAAAACATGGAAGGGTTGTTGATCAGGGGATCCTCTTGAGAAGGAAATCCTAGTTATTAACCTTAGATTATAACATGAAGGAGATGATGGTGAACTAGTTGAGGAAGAAATAAATTAAGGAAGGAAAAGAAAGAAAGAAAGAGTAGACCAAAGTAAATAATTGTGCACTTGTTTTGGCAAAGGAAATGAAGAAAACAAAGAGAAAATAAAAGGAAATTATGTGCAAGGAGAATGAACAAGTGAAAGAAGAGGAGAAGAATGAAAAGGATGAAATAGAAAGGAGAGAGAGAAGGAAGCCAAGGAACATGAGGTAGAGGAAAGGAGTATTCCAAAACAAACTAGGGATTTGGATACAAAGAAGTTTTTAATCAGTACATCCACTCCATTCACTCCCTTGCCACAAGGGCATGTCATTTTGCAGGAGATGATCAACATAAACATGCCCAACTATTTTGTATCTTTGAACGGTTCACTTTTTTCACCAACTCTCACTTTTCCTTCTATGCATAAATACCATACAGGGATCCCACAATTAGCTACCACTAGTGGATATAAAAGAACAATTCAAAGTGTTGTTGGGAGAAGACAACATATTGATGGGGATGAGAACATGGTTCCCCTTCAAGAATCAATGGAAATTCCCACCTCTGTAAACAATTTCTTTCCAGTTTAGTTTCAGTGATTTATGAATGGTTACTTATTTTCAGAATCATATTACTAGAGTTTCTATGCTCATACATACTTTTTGATAGGTAGTATGGTCATTTTGCACAACTAATTGTATATGAAAAGTATAAGATGGAAAAACTAATTCTTTTCTTGTTTGGTTCAACTGACTTATGGAAGGTTTTTTTTAGAATGAAAACACCAAAGCGTCAATATTGAAGCATAATTTTCAATATGCAGTATGCTCATTTTACATTCTACTTGAAGGAATTTGTTTGGACCTTTTAATACTAATTTTCTTGCATGGTGAATTTTTCTTACTGATGCAAGAACCGTATAATTCCTAATCAAAGAAGGAATATGTTTTCAATTTATAGATTATTGAGGGAATGTGATTTCAATTTACATATTAATGAAGGAATATGTTTTCAATTGTCAATACTTGCATGGTTAATTTGTCTTGCTAATGTAAGAACTGTACTATTCCTAACTGGACAAGGTTTTTTTTTGTTTACAGATTATTGACGAAATATGTTTTCAATTTTCAATACTGGTATGGTGAGTTTGTCTTGCTAATGCAAGAATAGGACTATTCCTAATTGAACAAGGAATGTTTAGTATTCCTAATTAAACAAAGAACATGATTTCAATTTGCATATTACTGAATGAATGGTATTTCAATTTACATAGTAATGAAGGAATATGTTTTCAATTTTTTGTAGTAGTATTCATGCATGGTGAAAATGCCTTGTTGATGCAAGAACTATAGTATTTTTAATTGTAAAAGGATTGTGTTTTTAATTTTGAATACTTTACTTTACTTGCATCATGAAGATCCCTTATTGATGCAAGAAGTCTTCTATTCATAATTGTAAAAGGAATGTGTTTTCCATGGTCAATACTAATACTCATGCATCAACAACATGTCTTGATGATGCAACAAAAGTGTTTTCAATTCTAAATATATGACTGTTCTTGCATCATCAAGATGTCTTACTGATACAAGAAGTCTACTATTCCTAATTACAAAAGGAATGTGTTTTTCATTGTCAATACTAGTAAGATTGTGTTAATAATAGGTCTTAATGATTCAATAAACCTAGTATTCATAATTGAACAAGAAATGTGTTTAAATAACCAATTGTTCTTTCATCATCAAGATGTCTTGAAGATGCAATAATACTAGTATCTTCCCTATCTTTTGGTGTAGCACATGAGAGGCCTAGATTCTCACTGAATTGGCAACCCCAAATCAAAATTTATAGTGCTAATTCATTCATCTGCCACATGAACAAGCTGCTTTCTACTAGAGTGTCAAAAATGGCACCTTTCAGTGCATCGACTGGGACATGCACAGACCTACCGCCTAGTCATGTTCTTCTTTCCTTTAGTACTAGAGAAGTTGGATATGTTTGCAATGGTCACATGGACACAAAATCTACTTATATGCACTGCCTTATCTTACCACTCACACCTTACACTCGAATGTCCCACCATGTTTAATATGCATCACCTCTCCTTCATTCCACCACCCTAGTTACATTAAATGATGCACAAAGAAATCACTATTCTTGTCGTCTTCCAACTTGCTCCATCTTTCATCCTTTTCTATCCCACCTTTTCTAGAGAGTTATATTTGTTTGGGACCAAAATGTAAGTGGAAGTCCACCCTGCAACTTAACCATGTAGGGTCCATTCAGCTAAGGCACTATCCTAGTTGAAGACTTTAATACTAGTGAATTATGTTGCATAGTATATTCAATCTAAATGTAATAGTGCAACATATTTCATGACTCTAAAGATTTCAAACAAAAATGTGTCCTCATAGAGGTTTTTCAAATATAATTAAATGGTCAACTGGAATGAATTGGAATGAAAACATGTATGGCCATGTCGTATGGTCATGTATATTTTTTTGACATCATGGTCCACACATCACATTACATGTATGATATCTAATTGAATCTCCTATAATGAAATGAAATGAAATTAGAAACTGACCATTGACAGTTAAAATTGATAGTTATTTTTCCTATAATAGAATTGTATTGATCTGCACAATGGATGCAAATTATGTCACATTGAAGTTGACAACTTGAAACAATTTTATACAATTATGAAATAATTTGAAACCTACACACAACATTAATAGGCCTAAGCATAATTAAATTAAACCTAAAAGTGTGCAAAACTATACAAAGGTCATTGCAATCGTAAATCAAATGTGCATTGCAGTTCAACAAAAGCATTGAAAGCCACCCTATAATTAAGGGTGTTGTAAAATATCTAGAAAATAGAATGAATTGTAAGACATTGCTTCTATATCTTCAATTATGTTCATGCCAAATTAATTTATGTTGATACATCTTATTACTATGACCTAAGAGCTCCAAAAGCAAAACAACTATACAACAAGTTATGGCTTACATGTCTTTCTATTCTCAAAAGGTTCTACGACATCCATATTTACATTGTGCTTTCAATACCTTTAATGCCTTCAATGATGGTATTTAAAGGATGTGTTATTTTTAAAGTAAAATGATTGTGTTAAGATTGGATACCTCTAAAGTTTTTTCATATGCTGATGGGAAGATCAAAAATTCACAAACAATAATGGTAAGAGTAAGGAATGAAAATACCAAACTGCTAGAAGAGGAAGGAAAATGACGCACTCTTACCAAACTGGTTTGGGACATTGGATTCTTCTCTGCTACGCTCATAAAAAATAATAGAAGCATTAATGTGGGGAATCATTTAGTGTTGTAGATGTCAAGAATAGACAACCATGGGGTTGTTGTGTTATAGGGCTTCAATTCTACAAATTTCATTGCACTCCTATATCAAATGTCTATAAGATGGCATAAACCTAGAAGGAAAAATTATGAGTTTGAAATATGAATCAACATTACTTAAGGCCTGATTTTATGATTATGGAAGAATTGTGCAAGGGTCAGTTATCCTAATTTTAAGGATGTGCCAAGGTATATGATGCAATATTAGTTCATTAAACAATATTAATTAATAGAATGGATTGATAACCGTCAAATAATTTCTAGATTTAAGGATGATTATATCTTGTAAAGAACTAAAAAGTTTTAATTGATCCTACAATCATAGAAACAATTAGTGCAAAAAAAAATATCTGATGATATAATAGTACTATCTTTAGGAATGACATTTGTTCTCCATGCAATACCATATCTTTCTATGTAGTCTCATATCTCTCTTATTCACAAACTAAAATTCACAAAATGAAACAATAATAATGCATACAAAGATTGCAAAATAATACTTGAGTGCATCCAAGCACACAAAAGCACTAAGAACATTTATTGATCTACATATCAATTTTCAGACCAGAAGCATCTCTAGCAAGAGGATGTGGTAGTTTAACACATCTGGATAGCACACATAAAGCACAATCATCCAACATCCTAAGACCCACTACCAATCATTTGGATATTTCACAACAAATGGGACAATTGCCAAAATTATTTATGGTGAAGAAATATAAATCTAATCTTAATACTAGTTTTTCTTGACCTATACACTTTTCTAAAGGAAGATGCATCCAAACATGTTCTATGTGAGAAGTGAAAATATACTACCACAATGACACACATGTAATGAAGAGATATATTTGTTTTTAGATACAAGGAATATATTTAATCTATTTCATACTATTGGTAGTCACATGGTTCATAGTAAAGAATCCAACCCCATGCTATTCAACAAAGATTAAATAATATGTTAAAATTCAATGGAACATGTTTCGATTGGAATTGTGTATCCAAACATAGAAAATAAATACATTAGGGTTATTGTAATAAAATCCTTAACACACAATTTGCAGACTCGGAAGGGTTTTAATAATACAAACTCAAGCACAAAATAGACACTTCAAAAAATACATATTTTTCACACACCCAAAACCAAAATATGTTAAAATTCAATGGTACATTTTTAATTGGAATTGTGTATCGAAACATAGAAATAAAATACATTAGGATTATTGTAATAAAATTCTTAACACATAATTTGCAGACCCACAATTTTCATAACCTTAACAAAATACCAACCCAGACAAGGGTTATCATACTCAAATCTTTAACACGCAATTTGTAGACCCATAAGGGTTTTAATATTACAAACTCCAGTAAAAAAAATACACTTTATAAAATACATCTTTTTCATAGAACTAAAACCAAAATATGCTAAAATTCAATTGATGTAACACAAGTATTTATCTACCCTATCTCCTTCTAGGGTATCCTTAGGTCATTCCTCTAACCTATTAGGGCTCTAATCTGACCCTGCTCTCCTTAGGATTCTTTTTTCAAAATCCTACTCCTTTCAACTTGTGAACACAACTCAAGTAGAACCACAACTCTTCAAAACACCATCTAGGATCTCAATAGCCCCTCTTGCTCTATCTTCACAAACTTCAAAAACTAACCCAAGATGATTTGGAACCACTCCACAAAGAGAATTAGGCCTTTTCAGATGTTACTAAGATTGTTTTCAATTCCTGCAAACACATTTTGCATTGGAACCCTAATTGATTTCCAAGAAACACAATAATTTATTCCCAAATAGGGCTACAGGCAATTAGGCCTAATTAGGATCTTTTTATGCAATACCTCACAAAAATTCTTAACAAGTTAGAAAAAAAACATAGAATCTTGATAACCTTTATCAAGACACTAAATAATTTCTAGGTCTTGGGCTTCCAAACTGTCCATACAGTCCTTCCTACAAACAAGCCTATAATTTAGGGTTTTAGGGATTTCAAAGCCTATCTGAGAGAATCCTTATTTCCACCATGAAAAATTATGAACTATAATTTCCCATTGAATTTGGGACTTCAAGACACATAACTCTACCTCTCTCCAAGATCTGATTGAAGCTACCAATGCCTGCAATCTTCCTTATCATCTCTGCACTGCACTGTGATCCCTAGCCATGCAACTCTACCTCGCCTAGCGAATCACATTAAAAATAGCTCCCATGATTTCCAGGGCCCCTCCTTAACTATAAAATATGTGCATGGAGTTACCTCCCTAATCCCAAAGGCCTGTGTAGATTCCACGGTGGGAAGAGGATCTAAGACTTCATCTTCACCAATTGCTTGGTTCAAACTAGCGACTGGACAAGAAACAAAATAATTTACAAAACTAACCAACTACTAAAAAAATTGAAATCCAACACCACACAGAAACTTAAAAACAACTACTCTAACACTTCCATGGATTACAGTATTCAATTCAATCCATTAAAACACTATTTGCTTAGAAAAACACTAACTGTGACTATTCTTGCTATTATCCATTCTGTACACACACTTATAAAATTAAGCCAACCCTTCAAAAAGGTCGAGGATGGCCTTAATTATTTGACCAAGACCCAAAAATAATGGTTTCAGAAAGTTATGAAACCAATTTCTCAAATTTTCAATTATGCAACAAATTTTGTCAATGTTGTCAATGACAACATTGACAACTTTTACATCTTTTTGGATTCACTATCCAAACTTGGTCAAAAGTCCACAAATCTTAACCAAATTCCTATATAAGGTGTTATCACATAAAAATAGAACCTCAAATCTATTTCTTGTTCATTTTTACCTCAAAATTCATAAAACACCCTAATTGACCTAATGTAGACCATCTTACAAAATAAGGTCACTAAGAATCTATTAAGGCCTCCTAAACTCACACACTTCACACTAGGACTTGTTTAGTCCCCTTATTGCACTAGTTGTTTTGATAGAACTACCACAAGAAGAAACTAAAATAGAAGCCCTAGGTTCCTTCGTAGCCCTACCTAGGTGCTCCTACACCATACTCCTGCACAAAGGAAATTTATGTCACTCATGTGGACAAAAAATCTCTAGAGATGCCCACCTTTTTTAAGTGTATTTCTGCAATCCATGAGGCCTCTGATTTAGGCCTATGCTTCCACTTGATTATGTTTTCCATGTACACCTTGTGCCTTTTAGTATTCTTTACTCTTGAGTATAGAACTATGTCAGCTTCCAACTGAGGCTTTGGAGGTAATACAGTAGTCTCAACATCACCACTGACCCCTTGACTACTTTGGTCATTCTCTACTATCTGACCTTTGAATTGGATCAAATCTTGTACATTGAACACTGAAGAAATGCTCAAATTAGAAGGTATTTCTATTTTATATGAATTATCCCCATATTTTTCTAGAATCTTGCAAGGTCCCACTCTCTTCATCTATAATTTAGTTGGGACACGCTTCTGTAACTGAGATTTATTCAAATGAACCATCACATAGTCACCTATCTCAAGATGAATGTCCTTCCTCTTTTCATGAACTTTGGCCTTCACCTTTTGTTGACTATCCTTGATTGTCTGCTTGACCTGTTCTTGGATATGCCTAAGTTCACACATACCTCTTTGGTGTATTTCATAAACTACCTCGAATGGGCTTCTTCCTGTCATTCTATTCTTACTGTCATTGTATGCATACTCTTCTTGGGGAATGACCACATCCCAATTCTAACCATATTCCTTAGTTAGGCACCTCAATAGGTTACCCAACACTCTATTTACCACCTCAGTTTGGCCATCAGTTTCAGGGTGGTAGGCTGAACCAAAAGATAGATTGGTACCCAATATAGTCCACAATGTCCTCTAGAAATGGCTCATGAATTTCACATCCGTATCTGGTACTATACTTAAGGGAATACCATGGATCCTCACAATATCCTTAAAGAATAGATAGGCTATGTGGCTAGCATCATTAGTATTCTTGTAGGGTATGAAATGACCCATCTTTCTAAATCTATCAACCACTACATAAATTTTGTCATATCCTTTCTTGGTTTTTGGTAGACATACTATGAATTCCATGCTCACACACTCCCATGGCCTGTTAGGGACTGGTAAAGGCTGATATAAACCTACATTACTTATTCCTCCTTTGGCTTTCATGCATATAACACACTGCTCCACATATTTGGTAACATCTATTACCAACTTTGGCCAATGGTAGAACCTTTTAACAAGCTCCAAGGTTTTTTTCATACCAAAGTGACCACTTAAAGATCCATTGTGTTTCTCATGTATGACATTCATTCTCAAAAAGCCTCTTGGCACACATAACTAGTTACCCCTAAATAACAGTCCATTTTGCAAAGTAAACTCTGAGAACTTGCTATGGAAATGGTTCTGAAAATCAACACACACCTTGTATGATTCCCCAAAATCCTCATCTGCCTTGTAGAGATATCTAAAACTATCAATACCAATTCTATTCAACTAGAATTCTTGGACTATCAACAACCTCCTGGTTAGTGCATCTGCAACCTTATTGAGTTTCCCTTTCTTTTGCTTTATTGTAAAGGTAAATACTTGAAAATAATCCATCCATTTAAAATTCATATTGCTTAATTTCTCCTGAGTATTAATGTAGCTAAGGGATTGGTTGTCAGTAAACACCACAAACTCTTTGGACAATAGATAATGCCTCAATTTTCTAAGGGACTGAACTAGAGAATATAGTTCTAATTCATAAGAAGATATTTATTCTTAGCCTCATTTAGTTTCTCACTAAAGAAGGTCATTAGCCTTCCTTCTTGACTCAACACTCCCCCTACTACCATGCCACTTGCATCACATTCAATAGTAAACAATTTATCAAAACTAGGCAATTGTAGGATAGGTTGAGTGGCTACTTTTTTCTTCAACAACTTTAAATATTTTCCTGCCTCTAAGGTCCACCTAAACTTAGATTTGACCCCACCCTTGATAGTATCTAGTAAAGGAGCACAAATACCACTAAATTTCCTGATAAACTTTCTATAAAACTAGGATAAGGCATGGAAACTTCTTACCTTAGTGGTTGTGCTAGGTGGTGTCCAAATTAGGATGGATGCAAGTTTATCTTGGTCCATCTTCAAAGACCCTTTGGACACTACAAAGACCAAGTACACTAGTTCTTTCTTGAAGAACTCACATTTTTCAAGGTTGATAGCTAGCTTCTCTTCATGCAATCTTTTGAACACCACCTTTACATACTTGAAATTCTCCCCCGTTATCTTGCTAAATATCAGTATATCATCAAGATATACCACTACAAACTTCCCTATGAAGTCCTTGAGCACTTCTTTCATGAGCCTCATGAATGTTCTTGGAGCATTTGTGAGGCCAAATTGCATCACAAGCCATTCATATAGCCCATTTTTGGTCTTGAATGCTTCTTTCCATTCATCCCCTTCTTTCACCTTGATTTGGTGATAACCACTCTTAAATTCCAACTTGGTAAAGTACATTTCCCCTCCAAGGTAATCGATGAGATCCTCAATCCTAGGTATGGGGAACCTATACCTTATTGTGATTACGTTTATAGACCTTTAATCTATGCAAATTCTCCATTTTCCTCCCTTCTTGGATGCCAACACAACTAGGACTTCACATGGGCTTATACTCTTCTTGACCAATACTTGATCCAATAATTCTTGTACCTGCCTTGCCGCTTCCAAATTTTGATTAGGGGTTATCTTATAAGCTACCTTATTGGGAAAAGATGCCCCAGGGACAAAGTCTATCTGATGACTTATTACCCTTTTAGGAGGTAAGGCAGAAGGAGTTCCATCACTAACTATGTCTTTATACTTCTCAAGCAATACTTGTATCTCTGATGGCAATGGCTCCTTGACTAGTTTTTCTTCCTCCCTAGGTCTGATCAAAATAGCATATCCTTCATTCTCATCATCTTTGAGATCCCTCACAAGCTCCTTTCCACTACACAAAATGACATTAGGAGTCTTGGACTGTGGCTCTTCATCTTCTAGCAAAGACTAAATCTTGAAAGTTCTGCCTCCTTTCTTGAATGTTATGTAATTCTCCTTTCCATCATATACTGCCCCATTATCAAATTTCCATGGCCTTCCTAACAGAAAATGGAAAGAATCCATTGGTAGGATGTCACACAAGAGTTTATCCTTATACCCTACTATGGATAATTCCACCCATGTCTTCTCACTCACCAGTACACTTTGGCCTTTGTTGAGCCATGTCTATAATGCCCCGCCAGGGAACCCAGGAGAACTTAACCTAAACACGACACTTAGTTGACAGAATAATTTTTTTTATAAAATGTTTACACACAATATTAATAACAATGTGGAAGCAACACAATGAAGTACATGACATACATGAAATACAACTCATACATGATTAACATTCCTCGAGGGTTCCTTGACATAGAATTACTTAACCAAACTAATCTACGAATACAAATATAAGAACCGACATAAAGGTTACATAATCTGAAACCAACAATATACATCTCATAATAAAGATTACATATACAACTGATACCATAAGGTATACTACCTAATCAACATCCACTGCACAAATTGTAGGGTATGTAATAATACATAATAAAAAATACAATGCATCCTCCAAGGATGATCACCAATATAAACATATGGTACCAACACATCTCAAGTAACTAAGCAAGTCTCCAAAACACTATAAAGATGAAACTGCAACAAGGAACATCCAAGCATGAAGAAGAATCCGTCAAAAACTCAATGGTAATAAGAATCACTACCACCTGACCACATGGAACCAAAGGTCCACTCCCACCATGCTGAGGAGATAGTAACAGGCCCATCACACAGTGTATACAACAAGAATACAAACAAGGTACACATGACCTCAAACTCCAATGCAAAGGAAGATCCTGGAAGCACTCTAATCCCAAACAAGGAACACTAAATAGCACCAGAAGTAACTGAAACACGTAGGATAACCTAAGCTGTATATAGGGAAGTGTCATCACATAAGTCCAACCTTGAAGGTAACCCAAGTAGTACCTCTTGACCCTGGCCTCCAAGTGACACTATGTGGCTCAGTGATCCTTTCGCGAAGACAAGGATCCCAACTCCCATCCTATCATGCGACAACACTCAAGGCATGGATAGAGACTCAAACATCTTATTAATTCATTTTAAACCCCTTTAATGTATCATATTTCCACTTATTAAGTAACTTGCCAATGGGTTTACCTAGTAACTGCTTAGGGTCCTGAACCCCCATTGCAAGCCACTTCCCCACTATACACTTAGTTAACCTACCTAGGCTCAAGATCAACACATGAAGATATACATAATCACAAGTCGCATCCTGCCCATACAGGAGCACATAGGTTCTCAAACAACCAAGCAATAACCACAGTACCCTCATGAGACCATACAACACATCATAACTGAATCGGGTTGGGTATGGGAAATCAAGACTATGTCATCAACATAAATTACAAATTAACATCACA
>MU223665.1:2282098-2303808 GCA_018584345.1 Thuja plicata
TATAAGCAAAAGAGACCCATACAGAAGCATAGGAATAAAATGTCTTAAAAGACTGAAAGATGAACTACATGTATGTAATCATTTATAAACAACTCGAGTATAAACTTCATTTAGTTAATACCTTAATCTAAAATAATTTAAAGTCAATTGCGTTAAAAAAAATAATTTAAAACTACCCCCGTAATTCAAATAAGCTACCCATGATAATACACTAAATCAAATAAATCTAATTCTCAGATTTTGAGCTACCCCATGATTACATAGTAAAATCCACTTGATTAACTTCGATTGAATAACTACATTTAACTAAAGTAATTAATAAAATATATAAATTAAATTATTTGCATCTAATAGTCAACATATTAATTCCAAATTAATAAAACTGCCAATATTAATTCAAACTAATAATTAACATATTAGCTATAATTATTAATTGATATATTAAATTAAAACTATAATAATTTAATTACTTTACATATTAAATACAGTTAATGATTAACATAAATAAATCTACTAACAAAATAATTTAAATTTAATAACACAAAATATTATTAACAATTAATTTTAATAAACTGATATAAAATATAATAAATAAATAAATAAAAACGAATAAACTAAAACTTGTTTTGAAATATTTTTTTAAAAAAAACACCACATCACAAATTAAATGCGGGGGGGCACGCGGGTCACCCACCCCCTGCGCATGCTGCGCTACTCTATGGAGTAGGGGGGGACCACCGCCCACCCTCCCCTGTGTAAAAGGCGATAGCCTTGGGGATGGCAATAGCCATGGGGGATTGGTGGGGATGGGGTCCCACCTTCCCCCTCCCTCATTAACATTTTTTTTTTATAATTTTTTTTTTATTAAAACTTACACAACTACGTTTTTTCCCATAAAAGAAATTTATTTGCATTTTTTTTTTTTTTTTTAAATTCTAAAAACGGAATAAAATATTTTAAAAGTTTTGTCTTTTACCATCACACAATTTTTTTTCCCTTAATTGACTGGTGAAACTCATTTCTTTTTTTTTACTCTGTATTTTTTAACAGAAAGGTATATTTTTTAAAGAATTAGTTTTTTAATAGGGAATTAAATTTCCCAAAGACTAAATTTCTCCAAGGGGATTTATTTTTCCCTACTCTATAGCTCTAACTATAGACAATGTTAATTTATCATTTGCTAGGAGTTATAGGAGGTATTATTTAACGAAATTTGGCTAGCATAACTGAGCTGTGCCAAGTTATAATAACCAATGAAAATATCAGATCTAAGGGTTTCCTAAATACCCAAAATCACAAAAACTTAATTAAATACCTAATTACCATAATGACTTAACATGCATCCATTTAAATACAGAGAACCACATGATTGAAAACTCAAAACCATTTTAGGGATCTCAAACCCTACCTCAAATCCAAGGCAAGAAAACTGAGACTATCCCTTTGATGATTGCAAAACCCTGAATATCTCCAAGCACAAATCAACCACAGATCTGAAACCACGAAGACCCAGGCACATGCAACCCATGAATTCACACAATTCCTCAATCTAGCAAGCAACCACAAGATTCCTCAATTTCTCCAAAGCCAAGCACACACATCAAGCTCCCAAAAACTCCAAAAAACCCTGTTATGAGAGAATGAGAGAAGAATCCCCCTAATGAGGATCCATTTCCCCTAATCAAGAAAACCCTAATGACAACACATTCAATTAACTCTTAAAAGGACTCTCTTTAAAATTGAAAGAAAATAACAATTAATAATTAAAATATCTAATTACTTGCACAACTCAACTTTGACTCCTAAATTCAAGTTGAGATCTCTTGAGTTGAAAATAATTTTTCAACCAAATCTTGCATATGTAATTAATAAAATATTAATTTAAATAACTTAAATGTTTACATCACAATAATCCATGCAACTAAATATTTAATTATTTAACTAAGCATAAAAGCTCATTTACTCTAATATTCAATAATTGCACTTTAATTAAATTTTTAATTAAATATAGGTATTTAATTTAATTTTCAATTAATTAAATACCCTATATTTAATAATTAATTGCAATAATATTAAATTAAATAAATAACATGATATGACACCCACATAATCACATCAAGCACCTAAAACTGAAAACAAGCAAATCAAACATGATCAAGGAAAGGGATACACAAATTCCTATCAACTATACGAATTTGGTCAGGGTAGTCAAAACAGATACTTGTCCACTAACTAGGACAATTAGGTTTAGGATAGGATTTGGACCTAAAAACTGTCTCCCCTCTCTTACCATTTAGATTAATGCGATAGGGCACACTCACTCCTGCCAATTTAGGGAAGACGTAGCCTGGTACCTGCAGACCTGTCATCACCAAGACGAACATATATGCATATATCATATGACAAGCAATGGTTGAGACTAGGTTATCATGTGGATCTCGCCAAAGCAACTATGACTCTGTCCCATACCATACCAAGCACATCAAACAGTAAGGAAAACATACAATGATCCATGTGCATATAAATCTCAGGTCAATATTGTTAGAAAACCATAATCGAAATGAAATCCTAACATATACTTAAGCATCATAGAATAACCATAAATCACATACACACAAATGATATAACATACTAACAATGGATCAATAAAATACTGAAAAGTAACACATAAAATCATCTAAACCATCTGATAAAATCCACACATACATCCAAAATGCCCAAAAGAGTTTGGCATCCACAAACTGAAAAGCAACCTAGGAGGTGGGTATTACAATGTCACCTTATAGGGATTCACATGGGGTACTTTGGTCAGCTTGAGTTTGTTGACTACTTCCTCTGAGATGATATTATCAGTGGAACCAGAGTCCAATATCACCTTACAAACTTTGCCAAGGATCTTTTATCTTATCCTAAACAAAGCTCTCATATGCTTGGGTTCACCTTTACTAGGTTGTCTTATCAAGACCCTTCTAAACATTAAGTTCTCACCCATCTCTGAATCTAGATGGTAAATATCAGGAGCTTTGACACTTGAAGTGTCTTCATGGGCATATGATATTGTTTTATCACTGCTTGATGTAGTAGGCTTGTCAGGACATCTATATGCAAGGTGGCCTAGTTGACCACAGTTGTAACACATCATACTTGCAAAGTATGAGTTACTTCTACCTCCTCTTTGGTGTAGGAGCACCCAATGATGAAGACAATGAGGTCATGAGGCCTCCATGAATGTAATGTTTTTTTTGATAGGCCAAGTGCCTATAAGGGTCAATGGATCCTTGGGATGTAATAAAAGCCTAATTGTAAGGCCTAGTAACCCTTGGGTACACTATAAGCCCTTGGGCCTAATATGGTCATTTTGGCTTGGAAAGGGTAGAAATAGGTTCGTTAAGGTTGATTTGATGTGTTTTGGTCATAATCAAGTTATTTAGGTCCCTAGGAGTTGGTTTTGCAAATTTTGCAAAAAGTTGCAAAATGTTGTCAGCAATAATGTTGCAACAAAAAGTTGCTAATGACAACATTTTTTTTGAAAATTTGTTAACAAAAATTCACAACCACCAAAAATAGTTGGAATTGGTTGTAAAACATATAAAAACATGTCAACAATCATTTTAGAGGTCGTTGAGGAGATTTGAAAAGAGAATTTGAAAAAGTTGAATACAGAAACTGTGTTTTTTATGAAATCTAACTGGTTTTCCACTATGCCCAAACTTTTAAGGATTTAAATGATAAATATGACTACATAGGAAGTTGGAGACATGTCTTAGCTTTCTTTTTCAACAAGTCAGAGGTCTTTTGGTGGAGAAACAAGGGAGAAATCAAATTTTTACCAACCGTGGGTTGTTATTTTTGAAGAAAATCTGAATTAGTCAACTTCAAGTCCACATATCTTCCAATGTAACCATTGGAAATTTTTAAAAACCAGTTTCAAATGAAATATATGAGAGTCTATTTTACATTTCATTTTTTCTCAATTATATTGGTTTCAATTCCAAGGAGAAATTTTTAAAACCCTAGCCAGGCATCTCTATGTGACTGGCAGAGTGGTTTAACCAGTAGGTTGCAGACCCCATAACTTTTGATGGGATTCTAATTAGAGGATTTAATTGGAGAATTAAAATTCATTCAAATGCCCCTAAATGACCCCATAGTTGGTTTGGAATAATATCAATTTTAGATTATACTTCCTTCATTAAGCCATCCATTTAGGCCTCCTTGCCATTGGAGAAGATTTCCAAGTTGAAAGAGTTTTTGGAAGAACCCAGATCAGTCCTCTTGGGAAAAGTGCTGCCCCAACATTTGAAATAAGATTATGTAATCATTTTTCTAGTTCCTTTGGAATTTTTTCCCATGAAATCCAAAAAGGTGTGCAAAAATGAATAGTAAACAACACTGTCAAGTAGGTCAATTTTGAGTTTTGGGTTGAATTGAACCAAGAGAATGTTTTGGTTGGTTTTTAGGATGTTAAGAGGATATAATTGACATGTAAAAAGGATTCAAAGGCCTGGGGAAGATACTGGAGTGGTTTTGTGTGAGGAAGGTACATTTAGGTGCATTGGGTGAACTAGGGTGCATCACCACTAGGAGATGTATGAAACAATAATCAACTCAGTGAAGGGTTATGGGGAAAAAATATTGATGAGTTGGTGAAAAAGATTGAGGAATATTAAAGTTGTAAGGCTCTGGTGTGGATAATCCAAGTAAAAGGGGTAGGAGGACTTGATTTGAACAAGCAAAGACTAGTAAAGGTGATTCAGTTTGCTAGTGGACTAGGGCTCTACATCAAGTGGTATCAAAGCAAGAAAGATCCTTAGGAGAAGGATTGAGAACCATGTCTATAGAGGAAGGAGAATCTGAGATCCCATCAAGGATCACAAATGTAGATCTTGTAAAGATTGTGAGAGAATAGATGGCACAAAACAAAGATTTGAGAAAAGAATTGGAAAGACTCAAAGGAAAGGTTGATAGGAAGGGTGGTGGAGACTCTGATGAAAATGAGGAAGGGAGTGAAAAATATCCCCTTGAGAAGGAAGAGGAAGAGGTTCCTAAAAATTAGAGACTACTCTTGAAGACCTTCAAGTCCATGGAGAGAAGGAAAATGGATGCCAAACTAGATCTACCCATGTATAGTGGGAAGATGGACCCTGATGCAACAATGGATTAGGTTGATGCCCTCACAAGTTTCTTTGACTGTGAAGATATCCCTAAAAATCAAAGGGTAAAGATTGCCAAGTCAAAGTTGAAAGGATCTACACTCACATGGTGGAATTTCACTCAAGATGAAAGGGTGAAGGATGGAAAAAGACTAATATCCACTTGGAAAAGGATGGTAGCATTACTCAGAGAGGCTTATGTCCCTGAAGATTATGAATTTCAAATTCATAAGAGGAGGATGAGTTTGAGGCAGAAAGAATTGGATGTCTCAAGTTACATTGAAGAATTTCAGAGGCTTGTCATGAAATCCAAGTTGGCAGAGCCTGAAAGTGTGAATCTTGCATGATACATGCAAGGGTTGAGAGTTACAATACAAGATGAGCTCAGTTTGAGTAGCCCTACCACAGTACAAAAATGCTATCAATTAGCATTGAATGTTAAGGAGAAACTCGAGAGGAAACAAGATAAAGGTGGTAGAGGGAGAGGACAAAGAGATTTTGGAAATCGGGGCAGAGGCATGTCTAGTGGAAGAGGACAAGGTCCTAAGGACTTTGGAGAATCAAGCCATGAACAAAACCAAGGAGAAAGTAGCTCTAGGGGATCCTTTAGGGGATGGAGATAAAACTATAGAGGAAGATTTGGGGGAAGAGGCACAGATACCATCAAATGCTTTAGATGTCATCAACCTGGGAACTTAGCATCAAAGTGTCCTGAAAAGGGGAACAAACAAGGTGAAAGGAGGGAAAATTTGGTGAGGGCTGAAGACACCCAAAGTGTACACTCACATGAATCCTTTGTGGCACCTGAACAACGAGAATCACTCATGATGAGAAGGAATTTGATCAAAGCACCTAGTACACCAGAGCCACCCCAAAGGAAGACACTTTTTAGAACTACATGTAAAGTGGGAAATACGGTATGTAAAGTGGTTATTGATTCTAGTTCCACTGATAATTTGGTGTCTCTTGAAGCAATTGAAAAGCTGAAACTGAAAAGGATTACACACCCCACACCCTACAAGGTGTCATGGGTCACAAAAGGGCAACAAACAGTCATTGAAGAACAAGCATGGATAGAGTTTCAGATTGGGAAGTACAAGGACAAATTACTTTGTGACATAGTACCTATGGATGCATGCCATTTGCTCTTGGGAAGGCCATGGCAATATGACTTGGAGGCAAACCATGATGGAAGAAAGAACACCTACTCTATTCGGTACCAAGGTGAGAAGGTAACTTTACTACCCATGGCTGATAATGGTGAAGAGAAAAAAGATTCCAAGTTTTTGTTTGTAGGAGAGAAAGAATTTTTAAAAGTGTTGAAGGAGAAAGATACTCCTTGTTATGCTTTGGTTGTGTTGCCAAAACAAGAAGAGGGAAGGGTATTGAAAGTGAAAGAGGAACCTAGGAGAGTAGGTCCTAAGGAGGTAGCAGGTTTGCTGGAGATGTATAAGGGAATTGTAACCAAGGAGTTACCAAATACCTTACCCCAAATCAGATAGATTAGCCATAACATTGATATAATCCCTGGAGCCACACTCCCAAACAAAGCAGCATATAAACTCACACCCCAGAAAAATGAAGAGATGTCCAAGAAAATCCAATAAATTTTGGAGAAGAGTTTAATAGCCAAAAGTTTAAGCCCTTGTGCAGTCCCTGCCCTATTAGCACCCAAGAAAGAGGGAACTTGGAGGTTGTGTACTGATTCTAGAGCCATTAATATGATCACTATTAGGTATAGGTTCCCTATGCCTAGAATTGAAGACCTATTGGACCATCTAGGGGGTGCAAGGTACTATTCAAAGGTGAACTTGAAGAGTGGGTACCACCAAATAAGAATAAGGGTTGGAGATGAATGGAAAACAACCTTTAAAACTAATGAAGGGATATATGAATGGAGAGTAATGCCTTTTGGGTTATCAAATGCTCCTAGCACATTCATGAGGCTCATGAATGAGGTGTTGAAAACATTTCCTGGCAAGTTTGTGATTATGTATTTAGATGATATCCTTATTTTCAATAAGACTAAGGATGAACATTTGAAACATTTGAATTTGGTCCTTAAAAGATTGCAAGAGGAAAAGCTCCTAATAAATTTGGATAAATGTGTCTTCATGCAAGAAGAATTGGTATATCTTGGTTTTGTGGTTTTAGGTGGAAGCATAAAGATGGATCCAGAAAAGGTGGAAAGAATCTTGAATTGGCCCTCTCCAAGGACCATGACAAAGGTTAGAATTTTCCATGGATTGGCTTCTTTTTATAGGAAGTTCATAAGGGGATTCAGTCATATTTGTGCACCAATTTTGGAGACAATAAAAGGGGGGCAGAAATGAAAGTTTGTGTGGACCAAGGAGGGTGAGGAAGCTTTTCAAAGTCTAAAACAAAAGGTAGCAAAGCATCCTATACTGGCTTTTACAGATTTTCAAAAGATTTTTACTATTGAATGTGATGCATCTAGCATGGAAATAGGGGCTATTTTGAGTCAAGAGGGGAGACCCATTGCATTTTTTAGTGAAAAGCTGAATGAGGCTAAAAGGAATTACTCCTCTTATGATCTATAAATGTATGCTTTAGTGCAAGCCTTGAAAAAATGGAGGCACTATCTCCATCCAAAGGAGTTTATTGTTTTTAATGACAACCAAGCACTTAGTTTTTTGAGCAGACAAGAGAAGTTGAGTCACAAACACATGAAGTGGGTTGAATCAATCCAAGAATATACCTTTTCAATCAAGCACAAGAAAGGATTTTCTAACAAAGTGGCTAATTCTTTGAGCAGGAGAGCCATGACAGTGCAAGAAGTGAAGTTGCAAAGTGTAGGTATTGACTCCTTGAAAGGTATGTATGAGAATGATGAATATTTTTATGAGATTTACAAGGTTTGTTCTGATTTTTCTGAAGCATATCATGTTGAATATGCTAATTAATTGATCCAAGATGGCTTTTTGTTTAAAGGACATCAAATATGCATTCCTAGGTGTTCTATGAGAGAGAACATAGTGAAAGAAAAGCATTGTGGAAGCATGAGTGGGCACTTTGGGCTTGATAAAACTCTTGTGTAGGTAAGAAGACATTATTTTTGGCCTAAAATATAGGGTGATGTAAGAAATTTTGTTGAACAATGCACCATTTGTCAAAAGGCCAAGGGCACTTCCACCAATGCTGGTTTGTATCAACCATTACCCATTCCTACAAGGCCATAGGAAAGCTGTAGTATGGATTTGGTAATGGGGTTGCCTAGGACTTAAAAAGGTTTTGATAAGATCTTTGTTGTGGTAGATAGGTTCAGCAAGATGGCACATTTCATGCCATGTAAAAGAAAAAGTGATGCAACCTATGTAGAAAATTTATTTTTCAAAGAAGTAGTGAGGATACATGGGCTTCCTCAAACCATTATGTCTTATAGAGATGCAAAGTTTATTGGCAAGTTTTGGAGGACCTTATGGAAGAGGCTGGGAACAAACTTGAATTTTAGTTCAGCCTATCACCCACAAACTAATGGGAAAATTGGATTTGTCAATACATCCTTGGGAAACCTATTGAGATGCTTGACAAAGTAATATGGAGACAAGTGGGACAATGTGCTTCCACAAGCTGAATTTTCCTTCAATGATTCTGTGAATAGGAGTATAGGAAGGAGTCCATTTCAAATTGTGTATGGGTAGAATCCAAGAGGTATATTGGACTTGAGATAACTTCCACAGGATGGGCAAGTGAGTGCTCATGGAGAGAAGTTTGCAAAAAACATGAAGGAGATTCATGATCAAGTGAGGTTGGCACTTGAGAAGAGTTCACAAAAGTATAAAGAGAGTGTAGATAATGTGCAATTATAGGTTGGTGATATGGTGTGGGTGTATTTGAGGAAGGAGAGGTTGCCCAAGGGAAAACATACCAATTTGCTGATGAAGAAAGTGGGTCCTTGCAAGGTTTTGAAGAAGCATGGGCTGAATGCCTATTAGATATCTCTTCCCTCTCACCTTGGTATATCTCCTATCTTCAATGTTTGTGATCTAACACCCTATAAAGGGCCCTGTGATGTAGGTACAGAGGCCGATGTAGAAGAGTTACAAGAGGATGTTACTGGTATACCTCCTCATCCACCAAAGAAACCTGATAGGATCATTGACACAAGGGTCATCAAAAAGACAAGGAACAATATCTCCAAGAAGTACCTCATCAAATGGGTGGGATATACTAAAGAAGAAGCAATATGGATGGATGAAGCAGAGATAAAGATGCATGGCACTTCCTTGGAGAAGCTTATCTCAAGTGGAATTTAGATCAATCCACCCTAGGAGTATGGTGCAGTAACACCCAATGATGAAGACAATGAGGTCATGAGGCCTCCATGAATGTAATGTTTTTTTTTGATAGGCCAAGTGCCTATAAGGGTTAATGGATCCTTGGGATGTAATAAAAGCCTCTTTGTAAGGCATAGTAACCCTTGGGTACACTATAAGCCCTTGGGCCTAATATGGTAATTTTGTCTTGGAAAGGGTAGAAATAGGTTTTTAAAGGTTGATTTGATGTGTTTTGATCACAATCAAGTTATTTAGGTCCCTAGGAGTTGGTTTTGCAAGTTTTGCAAAAAGTTGCAAAATGTTGTCAGCAATAATGTTGCAGCAAAAAGTTGCTAATGACAACATTTTTTTTGAAAATTTGTTAACCAACAATCACAACCACCAAAAAAAGTTGGAATTGGTTGTAAAAAATATAAAAATGTGTCAATAATAATTTTAGAGGTTGTTGAGGAGATTTGAAAAGAGAATTTTAAAAAGTTGAATACAGAAACTATGTTTTTTATGAAATCTGTCTGGTTTTTCATTGTGACCAAACTTGTATGGATTTAAATGATAAATCTGAATCCATAGTAAGTTTAAGACATGTCTTAGCATTATTTTTCAACAAGTCTGAGGTCTTTTGGTTGAGAAATGAGGGAGAAATCAAATTTTTACCAACCGCGGGTTGCTGTTTGAAGAAAATCTGAATTAGTCAACTTCAAATCCACATATCTTCCAATGTAACCATTGGAAATTTTTAAAACCATTTTCAAATAAAATATATGAGAGTATATTTTATATTTAATTTGGTCTCAATTATATTGGTTTCAATTCCAAGGAGAAATGTTTAAAACCCTAGCCGGGCATCTCTATGTGACTGGTAGAGTGGTTTAACTAGTAGGTTGCAGACCCCATAACTTTTGATGGGTTTAGAATTAGAGGCTATAATTGGAGAATTAGAATTCATTAAAATTACCCTAAATTACCCCATAGTTGGTTTGGAATAATACCAAGTTTAGATTATACTTCCTTCATTAAGCCATCCATTTAGGCCTCCTTGCCATTGGAGAAGATTTCCAAGTTGAAAGAGTTTTTGGAAGAACCCAGATTAGTCCTCTTGGGAAAAGTTCTGCCCAAAAATTTGAAATAAGATTATGTAATCATTTTTCTAGGTCCTTTGGAATTTTTTCCACAAAATCCAAAATGGTGTGCAGAAATGAATAGTAAATAGCACTGTCAAGTAGGTCAATTTTGAGTTTTGGGTTGAATTGAACCAAGAGAATGTTTTGGTTGGTTTTTAAGATTTCAAGAGGATATAATTGACATGTTGGAAGGATTAAAAGGCTTGGGGAAGATACTGGAGTGGTTTTTTGTGAGGAAGGTACATTTAGATGCATTGGGTGAACTAGGGTGCATCACCACTAGGAGATGTATGAAACAATGATCAACTCAGTGAAGGGTTATGGGGAACAAATATTGATGATTTGGTGAAAAATATTGAGGAACTTTAAAGGTTTAAGGATCTGGTGTGGATACTCCAAGTAAAAGGGGTAGGAGGACTTGATTTGAACAAGCAAAGACTAGTAAAGGTGATTCAGTTTGCTAGTGGACCAGGGCTTTGCATCACTCTCCCTCTACTAATTCCTTGAATACCTCCACCTCTATTATAGCCTCCTCTTTGAGTTCTCTCCCCACTATGTTCTATTAATTTTTTTCAACCTTGATTTTTTTTCTTATTGCCTCTTCCTTGATAGCCTCCTCTTTCAACCCTTTAGTCTCTTCCCCTGGTTCTTTTCTTGAAGTTAGACTCACCTTTCTTCTTGTTCTTTTCCTCCACTCTGAGGGATAATTGATGACACCTATAAACTATAGTTGGTGTCCACAAATTGATTTCTTCTTGGATGTTCCATTTCAAACCACCCAAGTACCTTGCTACCCTGATAGACTCTTCTTCTTGCTGCTTGGATCTAAGACACAACCTTTGGAATTCCTCTCTATAAGAGGGCACATCTATGTATTTTTGCTTCAAGTTCTATCTTTTTCTATGGAGTTGAATCTCATAGTCTTTAGGAAGGTAATTCTCCTTTATTTTGGTCAGCATTGCATTCCAATTGGTTATGGGCTTCTTACCCAATCTAACCCTCTCATCTTGAAGGTATTTCCACCATGTTAGGGCTGATCCTCTAAGTCTTTATTTGGCCACCTTGAGGTCTTTTTCTTTAGTTACTCCTTCACACTCAAAATGATTCTCCATTCCTTCAATCCAATCCATCACTGCTTCAATATCCATCTTTCCACTAAACAGTGGTATACTCGCTAATGCTTTCCCACCTAGGGATTTTATGGCTTTTAAAAAGGGCTCTTCATTCAAGACAGGGTTTGGTTCAGGGATAAGGTATTCTTTAACAACATTTTTACCCCTATCACTACTTTCCACTTCCTTGTTTCCAGCTGCTATGTTTACAACTTCTTCTAGCCTTATTTTCATACCTTCGAAGGCTTTTTCAAGGATTCTATTCTTCTCCTTTTTCTCCTCCACCTCTTTATCTAGCTCTACATTTGTCACCATGACTGAATCTCCTACTAATTCACTAGTAGCTCCAGAAATGCACTAATTTCCCAATTCTTTAACTTTCTCTGATACCACTTTGATGTAACACAAGTCTTTCTCTACCCTATCTTCTTCTAGGGTATCCTTAGGTCACTCCTCTGACCTATTAGGGCTCTAATCTAACCCTACTCTCCTTAGGATTCTTTTTTCAAGATCCTACTCCTTTCAACTTGTGAACACCACTCAAGTAGAACCACAACTCTTCAAAACACCATCTAGGCTCTTAATAGCCCTTCTTGCTCTATCTTCACAAACTTCACAAACTGACCCAAGATGATCAACAACCACTACACAGAGAGAAGTAGGACTTTTAGGATGATACTAAGATCCTTTTCAATTCCTGTAAAAATATTTTTCATTGGAACCCTATTCAAGTTCCAAGAAACACAACAATTTCTTCCCAAATAGGGCTATAAGCGATTAGGCCTAATTAGGCTCTTTTTCTGCAATAACTCACAAAAATTATTAACAAGTTGGAAAACAAACATAGGATCCTGATACCCTTCATCAATACACTAAATATTTTCTAGGTCTTGGGGTTCCAAAATATTCGTACAGTCCTTCCTACAAACAAGCCTAGAATTCAGGGTTTTAGGGCTTTCAAATCATGTCTGAAAGAATCCTTGTTTCTAGTAGAAAAAATTATGCACTAGAATTTCCCATTGAATTTTGGACTTCAAGACACATAACTCTATGTCTCTCCAAGCTCTGATTGAAGCTGCCAATGCCTTAAATCCTCCTTATCATCTCTCCACTGCACTATGATCCCTAGCCATGCAACTCTAGCTCGCATAGGGCATCACATTAAAAACAACTCCCATGTTTTCCAGGGCACCTCCTTCACTGTTCAATATGTACATGGAGTAACCTCCCTAATCCCAAAGGCCCATGTAGATTCCACAGTGGGAAGAATATCTATGAATCCATCTTTCTATTATCCAGTCCATACACACACTTACAAAATTAAGCCAACCCTTCACAAAGGTTGAGGATGGCCTTAAGTAGTTGACCAAGACCCAAAAACAACACTTTCAGACACTTATGAAACCAATTTCTCAAAGTTGCAATTATGAAACAAATGTTGTCAATGTTGTCAATGACAACATTGACAACTTTTACATCTTTTTGGATTTACTAACCAAACTTGGTCAAAAGTCCACAAATCTTAACCAAATAGCTATATAAGGTGTTATCAAATAAAAATAGAACCTCAAATCCCTTCCTTGTTCATTTTTACATCAAAATGAATAAAACACCCTAATTGACCTAATGTGGATCATCTTACAAAATAAGGTCACTAAGAACCTATTAAGGCCTCCTAAACTCACACACTTCACACTAGGACTTGTTTAGTCCCCTTATTGAACTAGTGTTTTGGCTAGAACCACTACAAGACAAAACTAAAATAGAAGCCCTAGGTTCCTTCCTAGCCCTACCTAGGTGCTCCTGCACTGTCAATGGTACATTATCATTTGGAATTGTGTATCGAAACACAAATATAATACATTAGGATTATTGTAATGAAATCCTTAACACATAATTTCTAGACCCACAAATTCCATACCCTTAACAAAATACCAACAGAGACAAGGTTTATTGTAATCAAATCCTTAACACACAATTTGTAGACCCACAAGGGTTTTGATAATACAAAGTAAACCACGGAAGAGAAACTTTATAAAAGACATCTTTTTTTCAGAACAAAATACATATTTTTTACCTAACCAAAACTGAAATATTACTTTAAGATATAGTTATTTACATCATACAAAAACTGGGTTGTACTAATCCAAAAAAATTATATTCAACTATTATATACCTAATAAAATAACTTGGTTTAGAATAACATAAATAATTATTAACAAAATCAAGAACTCAAATAAGGTTTTGTTAAAACAAACTCTTTAAAACCTTTTAGTTTCAAAGAAACATAAAGAAACCATTACTAGAAGAAACACAAAATTAGTAGTCATCTAAAACCCTCATTACAACTTCTATTTTTAAATTTGATGGTTTACATGACAACAAATTACCAGTAACCCAAAACCCTCTTTAGATAAGCATTTTATCAAAATTCATGCATGAAACTTGCAAAATTATATGATTGTGGCACATGAGAAGATGAGTACATTTCCCTTTTCAACATTAAAGTGTTTATTAACACTATAGAATATGTTCATAAAATAAAAAGAAACATTACGAAATCCATGGAGAAACCAAAAATCATATTATAAAAAACCTCAAAGAAGAGCATAAACACAAACTGTACTGCCAAAATATAGATTAGAAAAAAAACCCAAAGAAGAGAATAAACCTAAATTTTACTATCGTTTCTTGTTAATGGGTGACCTTAGTGAGGAAATAATCCTTGCATAGATCAAAAAATATGCATTTGAAGATTCTTCCATTGTCACCATGCTCACACTCTACAAATGTTGTCACCTCACCTACAAAGGAAGCTATAAATGTGAAAGAATGACTTGCTTCTGTGAAGGAATGAATGCAAAATGTGAAAGAGTTGATGCTAACTACAAATGAAATTGAAAAATGTGAAAGGAACTCATTCATATACCTCCATGCAACTGATAAAATAGATGAAACTAAAAAATTTGAAATCAAGAGAAGATTTTACCTTCGGAAAAATTTAAGAGAGTGGTGACAAAGATATAAACTAATTGCTTCATGATGAAGTTTTAGGGTGTTCTTCCTCTAACATTTCAATCCCAAAAAAATAGAACTCTGTAGAAAATTCAAGATAAAAAGGGATGAAATATGGTTTAATCCATGAGGAGGAATACATAGTACATTATTTGTACATTATTTAACGTAACCAGGGTGATGGAATGAAGGAGAGGTGACATGTATTAAATGTTGTGAGAAATTCGAGTGTAAGATATCGGTGGTAAGATAAGGTAGTGCATACAAGTTGATTTGGTGACCATTGTAAATGTAGCCACCCTGTCTAGTAATGATGAAAAAGAAAACATGACATGGTGGTGGGCCCATGCACATCTGATTCGGCACACCGAAATATGTCATTTTTGACATGTTGGCAGAAATCAACTTGATCTGGCAAATGGATGACACGGTGCCATCAACTTTGATTTGGGGTTTCTAACTACATGTAGTTAAATAAAAATTATAAATTAATGTTTGGGGGCCCACCTAGATACCCCCATAGATCCAGAAGGTTAGGGTGCACACTTTCTGGCTCCTCTCCCCTAGATTGTGTTTGTAAGTTTTAAAGTTAATTCAAATAAGTGGTTTTGTAGATATCTTAAGGCACTCAATGTTCAAGAATTTATAGATAGGGATAGTTGCATATTTTCATGCATGCTTTGTCCATTGTTAGAGGAGGATTTTTGTATTCTTATTGATTGTCAAAGTGTTAATTGGATTGTTCCTTACTAGCTAGTGTACCATTGTAAATTATAAGTACTTCATAGGTGTGTACAATTTCATGATTACTTAGCACTCACCTTAGTGTGTTTCATCCTAGTATGTATTTTAGGACTTCATCTTACACTTAATGAATTCCTAATTTATAATATGAGTCCTTTATTAATTTAATTTCATCAAAAATCAGCAAGAGCCCTTATTTCTAGGTACGGGTCTTTATTATTTTATCCAGTCAGTAATTTATTATTCACATAGGCCCTGTGCTACCATGTGTGGCCTTTTGTATTTCATCCTGATGTCGCATTTGAAATTTCCTTAGAATCCAACATTCCCTCCTTAATTGGGACCTATAATCCCTATCTTCAACCAAATTGGAGGGAATAGGATAGCCAGACTGACCTATTCCCTGATGTTTGGCCCAAAATCAAAATTGGGTAATGATCCCTTGATTTTAGAAGGATTTCCAATCTCTATTGAATTCCTTCAATTTTATCATCTAATATGGTGTAAAATAAAGAATCTTACTTCACTTTGTTTACATGAAATAAATTTTGAGGTTGTGATGCAAAGTGGGAAACTGGAAGCCTCTAGGTGACTCAAATAGGGGAAATGCACCCTAAACACCAACTCTTCAAGGAAAAAGTGCTTCACACTTTTTAAAATTGTGGGAAAGGACTTGGTTAAGGTTATCACAACCCCATGACCCAAATTCTCAACAATACTCGCAAAGTGACTAATAGGACCAGGTGTGACCTATGCTCATACGTATGGTCTATTTAGGTCCCTACATTTAGTTCCAATTGTTCTTTCACTCAAAATAAACCCAAAAGACATAGTTTCTTTACAAAAGCAAGACTAGGCTTGTAGCCTTTTCCCAAAGGAAAATTTATCTTAAATTAAATTATTTGACATAAACCCCTTAACTGATTAGGGATTCAGACACCCTTTATGGCCTAGGACTTTGGACTCAAACCCTAGAACATGGAAAATGAGAAAGAGACAGAATGATACACAAAATTGCTTTTGTAATTAGCACTAATTAGGCCTCCACTTACACTAAAAGTGCCTTTAGGATGCATCCAAGTTCCAAAATAATGATTGTATCATGTGAGGGTGTGTACAAGGGTCTCCTCCTCCAACTTAGAGCCTCTAATGAATCTCCAAACTAGAGTTATGATTGCTGTCCTAATTTTGGATTGGTGCATACATAAGGATATACACCTAGGGCATCATTGTAACTCCATATCCATGAATTTTGGAGAACCTATCTTGCATAATATTAAAGATCATCATATAAACATGCTTTCCACCAAGAGTCATTGAATTCCCATGGTGGAAAAGTGAAATACACTTAATTCTTTCCTAAACCCTGATTTAGGGCCTACAAACTAGGCAATGAGCTTACAAATTCAATAACTCTCAACCTAAGATTTATCAGCACATGATACCATAGTAAAATGAAATAATATTCATAGAACTAACCCTTGGTGTTAGACTTTCATGTCCTTATGTCTGTACCCGACCGTACACAAAGACTATTTCTCGGGAATGCAGGAAAATGGTTATATTTTATTAATTTCAAAATTCCAAATTAAATTATTAGCCTAAAACCCACTTGAAAGGGATTTTTTAGGCACTCCTAATGATTACATAAAATATTTGAACCAATTTGACCATTTGGGAGTTTTTTTTCAAAAAGTTGTCAAGTTTGCTCAAAAGTTGCTTGACAATTTTTGAGCAACTTTTACATATTTTGCAATTTTGCAAATCTAATTACCAAAATTGGTCACAATGTTATTTTATGATCCCTAGTGGATCCAAACATGAAAAACCTAAAAACAAACTATTCCTAGGGTTTTGTACCATTAATAAACAATAGTTGACCAAGGGCTCATAAGGTGTCAAACTTGGAACAATGGCCTTTCAAGGTGGTCCAGTGACTAACCCAATGTCTTAACATCACTAAAGGCCTCTTAGGACCTTGAGAGAACCCCTAGGTTCCATAGGAACACTTGTTTCATTTAGGGTGCTCCTGCACCATACTCCCCATGAGATTTGAACTCAAGTTCCCACTTGAGGATAACTAGTCAATAGTGGTTCCATGTTGTTGGATATGGTCATTTGTCATCCAGGTAGCATCTATTGGAGGGATTACTTTCCATTTCACTAAGTAATCCATGTAATTATTCTTCCTTGTCTGCTTCAATACTTTGGATTCCAAAATTGTGTCTAACTCCATTTGTTTTCTTGGTGGGAGATCTGTCACATAGTCTCCATCATCTTCAACTTGTGATCCCTGCTCATTAGTAATGTCTACAACACACTTGTAATGAGTGAGGTCTACAATATTAAAAATAGGATAAATTAGTAAAGTAGGGGGCAAAGAAATCTCATATGCATTTTCACCCATCTTGGTGAGGATTGTGCAAGGTCCAATTTTCTTCATGTCACTAATATATTTAAGGTCAATTTTTGACCTTTTATTTCGATAAAGGCATTTTTTTGGCTTTTTAGATTCATTTTTTTTTGTTTATGAATATAATTTGGTTGAAATTTATTAAGTTTGAAGACAAGGTTGATTATTCGACAAATGTGAATTATAAACAAAAAAAAAAAGTGAAAACAGAAACTCATTTTTCATTTTTATGCAAAGCGTTCACGGGCGGGAGGAGCTTGATTGTGCTTGATTACCGATATTTGTCTTTGTATGGTAAGCTATTTTGTCAAATTATTTTTGCATTGGGTATTTCAAGTTGTTTCTCTGCAATTTTAGATAGTTATTTTTAATTCCTCTACAGATTAGGGTTATTGTTTATTATTGATCCAATGAGGGATAACTTTATTCTTGGTTCATTGGTTCTTGATTTGGGTTATTGTGATTCGATGCAGCTAGAGATCGCATTTGAAATCATTATAAAACTTTATAGGTTTGTAATATAATACACCAGTCCAATGTTCTTACCCTAAGACATGATGGCACTGCAAAAGAATATAGTGTAAGATGTTCCAGATCTATCATTGCACTCATTCTCTCTGGAAATTAGGGATCTGACTCTCATTCACCTTGCATTCTACCAATTTTATTTTAGACTATTATCCTTCGCTATAAGTTCACAGTATGTAAATATCTTGGTGTTGCTTTGTGATATAAATGTTTTTTTTTAAACAGTTAGAATGGTTTTGAATGGAAATCTTGGTATATATATATGCACATTAGTGGTCAAATAATACAAGGTTTATCTTTTTCATTTTTTCCATAGAAGATTGCACGATCAGTGCTTGAAGATTCTGCAAAGACTAGTTGTTGTCCAATAAAATTTAGAATTTTCAAAACTTGGTGACTTATATAAACTCCTTTTCATTATGTTTATTTTCTCCCTTTCCCTACTTATCCTTTTCTATTTTTATGATCTACTTAGCTTAGGATTACCTTAGATTCATTTTATTTTGACCTTCAATGATGTATCTTTCCTTGCTTTAGAACATAACCATTGTTGGATATCTTTGACAGAATAAATAAGTTGTAGAACACCTTAAATAAACAACTCAAATCATTTTTCTAAAACATCACCAGCCCCTTGTAAGGACACTATTTCACTCACATCTAACTTAACTAAGCATGCCTTCATGAGTTTTTCAAGCCCTAGAAGGTTATTTTCCCCTTTCAAGACAAACAAATYRTTTCATAAGTTGATGTGTCAAAATATATGTTAASAACTTCTTTGCAAGACTGAGTCTATTGATCAAAATAAATSATCAAAATCACAATACTTCAAACAAACTAKGTATGTGAGTTGTTTATCAATGTTAGCATTCCATGTTCATGGTATAYTCTTTAAGCCATGAAAGAYAATCAATTTGCAAAWCATRTGTCCCTTCCACCATAGATCCACATGGCAACACATCCTCTTTCATATTATCAATCAAAATGCATTCTTGACACTCATTTAATGAACTCTCCAACTAAACTATTTGCGAACATCRTGATTGTCCATATCATAACCATTTTTCATAGAGWAGAAAATTTCTCCCCATAGTCAATCCCTTCCCCCTAGKCATATAACTTGACTAAAATCCTAGTATTATTCTTGTCAATGATACCATTTACTTTGAGCATTATTTTAAATATGCATTTGCAACATATAGCCGGCTTTCCAATTAAAACACCTCTAAGAAAATGGATTTATTTACCTTTAACACATTTGCATATATGCCACCCATTAGGAGAGTCAAGATCTAACTTTCAATCCTCCAAGGAATCCAACACATTAAGAAGTAATTTTTCCTCCTCCACTCAGGACTCTACAAGCCAAAAGAATATTCAACTAATCCATTTCCAATTTCAATGTGAAATTAATAATCCCAAAACATTTTGGCTCCTTTACCAAACACAATGCTTCTTCTAATTATGATCTTTCTATTTTTGGGATCATACAAACTCCATTGTTTCAACATGATATTGTATCTAAACAACATACGCTTCCTACATCTCATCCACTTTGTCTGTTCAATTCAAGATGGATGCATATGCAAGAGAACCATATTTTCCTGGTCGATATAAGAACCATATTGTCAATGTGTTGTCATTTGGTCTAAATTTAGACCCATATTCCAATTTATCCATTTCCTGATCATTAATTCAGTAGTCTAAATTGTCATATCTCCTCAAGTTGTCAAATGCAACACAAGAAGAGATGTCCATACCTAGAAGAAACAAACAATTAACATCCTTCAATATTTTCCTTTACTTCTCTTAGGTCATTGTTTTGAGTTCTTCTTTTGCCTCCTACAAAAAGGTTTTTGTGGCCTCAACCCTCTTATCCTCATCAGTGACATCAATTTTATATATTAACTCCTTTAATTTTCTGTTATCTATAAATAATTTCAATTTAGGAGTTTTAACAAATTCATCATAAAAAATGAATTTCTCTACAACTTTTCTTCTGACATCTTCATTTAGATATTATGAAATTTCCAAAATATCATCATTATCCCCTATCATAGGTTGATATGGCTCAATTTGAGCATGTTGTAACACTTATCCTCTTTCGTGCTCTCCTGCTAGACTGCCAATATCTTGGGAAACAAAGATAGTGGCTAGTTGTGAAAATGATTGTTGACCTAAGGGTATGGTAGGGATTGGCCCTCCAATTTCACTTACTAAAGGTTCTCGACTAGGTGGGGCATCTAATACACATTCATTTAGCAACATCATTTCACACTAGATAAATAAATCCATCCTTCTTACTCTATTGAACTCATTAGGGAATGCTCGTAGATAGTTTGGATCATCCATTGATCTCTTTAGTTTAAATTGTTGAACTCTATTGTATGTTAAAACTCTTCTTTTTCCCTCCTTAGAGGATGAGCTATTTCTCCACAACTCTTCCTTTTGCAAATATGTATGGTGGTAGGACCCAATGATAACATATTTCTTAGCAAAATCAAAATAGCTCTCTCGGTCAAAGGTTTTGGTTTAAATCCAAATTGATAATCCATATGAATTAAAAAATTGAATGGCCTCTTCATATCCTCACACACTATTAATTTGAAAATCCCCAATTTGGAGATAAACAAGAAGGAACTAACCCTTGTTGTTCTTCCTAAAAATGGATGTGGTTTTAAACATCTGCCAAATTATCTCTAAGATTACAATTCTATTAGACATAGTATAAGGCAGAACATGAGGTTTTACCTCAAACCCATATACCCTAATGTATGTGAACTTCCTCATCAAATACAAATCAACCTAATTGTGATCTACCTTCAATTTGAGCTCCTCTTCTCTTCTCTTTGGCCTCAAAAACCTTATTATCATTGGAGACAATCTAGGGGACTTGTGAATTATCTATAGGTGTTATATAGATTTCATCACTCTACACCTTATACTCGTATCCTATCCACAAAATCATATGTAACGACAAAGAGTACCATCTGAATTTGATGATAGAATTATTTACTTGGATAGAACAATGTGACCTGTGAATCTGATTCACAAAAAATAAGGGATATTCAAATTGCTTATTGTTGTTTACATCCTAAATATCACATGCCAAGATAGCAAGTTCTTATGGCATGTCATCATCTCCATCATATCCCAACACTTGATTGTCTGCATAGTAGGTCATGAGATAATATTTATAGATAAGATTAATATTATAGTGAGGGATCTCAAATCTCATGAACATGTTATGCTCACCATTAACCAGAGGCTTGTGGATAGGTAGTCATTTTCTCCTATACATCCCTTCCAGGTCCTATAGCATGAGA
>MU223665.1:2304619-2331609 GCA_018584345.1 Thuja plicata
GGATTCCATCCCCAAGGTGAGAGGTTCACACCTAAATGGTTCTATTTCCAAAGCACCCAGCTTCTGTAACAATGCCACAAACACTGAAATGAGAGTTGAATGCTTGTTAATTTTCCAAACATGTCTTCTTTTCTGATCTATCCTATGTTTTATAGACCCAACTATCAGCAATTCTCAATCACCACAAATCAGTCCACACTTTACTGAGTTTCTCAGTCATTGGAGTCAGTTAGTCTAGACTCCACACTTAACTAAGTTTCTCAATCACTAGAAGTCAGTCCAAACTTAACTGAGCAGTCCTTTCATCAATTTCAGCCCTCAATAGTCTTAAGTTCTTAACTGAGCATTCCTTTTCAACACTTAATTGAGTAGTCCTTTCCTCAATTTTAGCACATAACTGAGTAGTCATTTCCCCAATTTCAAGTATATAATTGAGTAGTTACCCTCTATTGATGGTGGCATCTAAACAATCAACTGTCAAAGCCACTCTTCAATCAAATCAGAAACCAAACAGTTAACTGACCGCCAATCACCACCTTATCCCAGTCCACTACAGACCTAACATTCTAGCCACATGCCCATCCTTTATTAATCCAAACTATCTAACATAATATTTAAGCATACCCATCTACTCTACTTGTACGCTTACAAACCACTCTGTCAAAATGGAGGCATTAAACTGTTATACTCAGAAAGAGAGGTGAGTTGTTCATGGAGACATGGCAGGATCTGAAGCACAATGTGGCACATCGATAGGGAATAAAGGAGGATATGTAGAAGTTTACTCGACATATTCTATTGTCTGGTAGAAGTTTTGGTCCATTTAGAATCAAAGAAAACAACTTTTAACTTTCAAAATTCCCTACCATATGATGAAATGCTAGAGTACACAACATAATACAACATACAAAATCTTGGAATAAGGGACCAAAAATTTATAAAAAAAACCTTCTATAGGAATACAAGTTTCTATAACAGATTTCAGTTATCAGATTTTGTTCATTCTGACCATTCTAGGAATGTCATATGAATTCCTGGGCATTGCTCATACAACAAACTCTATCCACCCAATCTTCTAGATCTACAACTCATTCTCTCTAGTAATTAATTTATCAATTTAAGAAACATAATTATTTACACCAAGAATTAAAATTCCTCCTCAAATGTCAAGACCTCTCTTTAGGACTTTGTCTCTAAAAGTTTGATGGTTTTGGAAGCTAGAATGCTCTTGAAATCAACATTTTGTATCACACATTATGATCCATTAGCAGAATCAAAACTTTCTCCTTCTATCTATTATCCTAATGATGGATCATATACTGTGATCCAGAATGTTGATACAAAAAACTCATAATTGAATCCAAAAATAGCATACTAATTAAAAATTTATATTTTTCAACAAATAATACATCCTTTCTATAAGGATGAAGATTGCACATCATTCCTAGAAAAATATTCTTTTGCAAATGTCTCATATTAACAAATCAGCCATAATGTTTTCATTGAAATCGATATAATGGCGGTATCATGTAAAGGAATACGAACTCACAGATTGCAATGATTGCAAGATATGCACAAAAAATATTCATGGAAAAAGCTTTAAATTTTTTCAAGAAAATGCAATTGGTAGATGTAAATCCAGATTCATCAACCTCTACTAGCATCCTCCATGTCTGTGATAAAATGGGAGCTTTGGAATAGGTATGGATATCTATCAAAGCATAATGAAGTTGGATTTTTTTCAACCATTATTGTCAAAAATGTTGTAGTAGATATTTATGCAAAATGTGGAAGCACAAACAAGGCACATGAGGTTTTTGACAAAATGCCTCAAAGATATGTCATATCTTATGCGAAATCGGTGATATTGCATGTATTTCTACAATTTTAACCCAATAAAATATCAACATAGCATAATCATAGCCCTCTATGTTTTCAAACCATGGTTTTTAAAGAGGAAGTCAAAGAGGCTTAAGGATTCAATAAAGGAGCATTCAATAAATGTTAAACAAAGCAGGAGCCATCAAATGCCATAATATACAAAGTGATCGTAAAAGATTAAGAACATAGATATATTTATGTCAAAATGAGGATTCAATATTAAATTTATTATAGACCCTATAGACCTTTAGATTCCCTTGCTAGACTAGGATCAACAAGATGACCCTTAATGACCCCCCTAGGCGCATTTTGACCTTAACATGCCATTCACCTCTATTACATGCCATTCACCTCTATTACATGCTTTTGACATTCAAATGTATCAAATACAAAATGGAGCATAGGTCCAATTACATTCAACTCTTGATATAAAGCCAAAGGGATTTACCCTGGAAAACCTAGTGAAAGAAGATTTCATTCATGTTTATGTTTAATAGTCAGTTTTCTCCATGTGACTGCCACTTTTTATGACTTAGATCATCATAATATGATCATATGTTGGTGTTGGATCTACTGGAAGGGTCTTGAAGTGCTTGGAGGGGTCTAATAGATAAATCCCTATATTAGAGCACCTAGAAGTAAGGGTTTGGTGTCTAGGAGAATGGGTAAGTGGTAAAGCCTTGAAACCTTGAAAATATGTTATTTTTATCCATGAAGGAAGAATGTTTCTTGGTTGGGAGGTTGGGGTGTGAAAGGATTTAGTAGTTTCTTTGTTAGTGGAGGCTAATTAGGCCTAGGTGAGTGAGCAATTAGGAATAGAAGTGTTCACCAGTCAAAGGATGAGAGTTTGATATTGTTATGGGTTTAAGAAATCAAAAAAGGGTACCTAAAAAGGTAGGTACTTTTCTATGTTCTTTGGGAAGTTTGTGGGAAATTTGCAGATTACTATCTAGACAGGGCTACTAGGTAGGCCTAAAAGGGCTATAATAAGAAATGGTGAAAATGAAATGATTGGAGTGAACAGTGAGTTGGATCATGGTAGACAGTGCCTCCATTTCTTGAGGCCTTGGACCATGGCATAGAGTTCCATGTAACATATTTGAAGAAGGAAGAAGAAAATATAGTAGCACAAAATGAAATCCTATTCATAAATGAGTGCAACAAGTTGATCTTGGAGACAAAAGGGATAGTCGAGGAAGATGTGAAATAATAGAACTGAATAGTTCAATATTGGAAGAGCAATTGAAGAAATTTTCATGGAAGATGCCATGCTTGAAAAGAAGATTTTATGGACACACATCCAAACTTGCCACTTCAAAAAACATACACAAAAATGTAAGGGGAATAAATAAAGGAAATGAATAAAAACATCTTCATTTTGGATTTGTTTAAGACTTTTAAATTGAACTTCTGGTGCATTGATTTGGTGTTTACTAGTTTGGACTTTGGGGACAAAGCTCTTTCAACAGAAAGACATATTGTGTAGCTAGGAAAAATGTATTGTTATATTTATGCTTCAGTCCTTGTTAATATCAATGCCATTATATATGTCATGTTTTTTTAACCTAGAGTCAATCAAAGGTTAAAAGGGATAAAATCTAAAAATACAAAAAGATGTTCCTTCTAGCTTGATTATTAAAGGTAGGAAAACCTTTTTAGCGTCTGGTTTCTTATGCTTCCTAATATCTAAATGAGTTTAGAATTAATTACCTCGGGTTGTTTTTTAGTGTCTTCTATCTCAATCTCTAGATTGATCATCATCTTGTTTCTTTCTTCCAGTTGCCTTCTTTGATATACATAGTCTG
Organism: Thuja plicata; assembly: GCA_018584345.1. Taxonomy (NCBI): domain Eukaryota; kingdom Viridiplantae; phylum Streptophyta; class Pinopsida; order Cupressales; family Cupressaceae; genus Thuja; species Thuja plicata. The sequence goes on from MU223665.1 coordinate 2,308,306, forward strand.
AGATAGTAATATCCTTTCAAAAAACTTAGATAATTTCATAATAATTGTATTCATCTCTATTTCACCACTAATTATTATTGTACTATGAAAATTTCTCCTTATTATTGTACTATGAAAATTTATCCGTGAATTGCTAATGATGTAGGTTGTTACTAACCTAAGAAGAAAATAATTTGGAAATATGAACCAAGAACAAAATAATGAGACAATTGCTATATTGTGGTCTTAGTTCTGAAAAAAACCTAATAAATGTGATTGTCCTTGAAAAAATTGCAAGGGCTTAGAGAATCGAAGAATTATAATCACAACAGCCGAGAGTCATTGTAGGAAACATGGTCACATTGAAGGGGGAATGATTATCATCGATTGGTGAATGTGGATTTCCAACTGGAGGAACATGGAGGTGTGAATATCCAAGGTGAGGATAACACTCCCATGGAAGAAGATGAGCCTATGGCAGAGAACACAATTGAAGATGATAGTATTGGCATAGCTGATAATGTGCTAGAGGACATGATTGAAGAAGATGGTATTGGCTCAGTTGGTCAAGATGATCATGGTGATGGTACTAGCACATCTGATAATGATGATGAAGATGTTCTTGATGTACCTATACTTGAGAAGGTATACGAGCCCCTATACCAAGGCTCTCAAACAACTCTTCTCTCCGCTATAGTGTTGTTGGTGAACTTGAAGGTTATGAATGATTTATCTAATGTAGCAATATCATGTATGCTAAGGTATGCCTTTTTTGTCATCTTCAATATTAGCATACCATTACTATTCATTATATTAACAATTCATATTTGTTGTTTTAGGTTGATAGGTGACTTTTTGTTACCACCATCAAACATTCTGCCTTGTTCGTACCAAGAATTATCTACCATTATCAATCAAATTGGAATGAAGTATCAGACAATACATGCAAGTCCCAATGATCACATTCTATATCATAAACAACATGAATTTGCAACAAAATGCCCTGATTGTCATATTAGTAGATATCAGTCAGATAAAATAACAAAAAAAGGTGCCTCAAAAGGTTCTTCAATACATTCCCATTATTCCACGTCTTAAATGATTATTCAGGTGCACTAGCTTGACACAATTTATAGATTACCATGCATGCAATAGAAGTCAAGATGACATTATGTGAATGTCTATGGATGGTTCTGTATTTAAAGACATAGAAAATACATGGCCACACTTTAAAGAAGAACCTCATAATCTCAAGCTTTCATTGACAGTGGACAGTGTCAATTTATATGGAGATACGATATCTATTTACTCAGTAAGCCCTATTTTTGTTATTAACAATAACATTCCTCCTTGGATTTCCATAAAGAAAGAGCACATAGTATTGTCAATGATTGTACCAAGTATTTTCTCATTTAATATTTATCTAAATTAAATTATAAGCATCGTATCAAAATGGTCATAATATTTATGTAATATTTGTGTTCATTCAACTAGGTAAGTACCAAGTTAAATATATGAACATGTATATTGAGTCACTTATTGATGTGTTGTTGAAGTTATAGAATGGGGTCACTATGTATGACATCTATAGACCAATAAGACAAAGACAATTTCAATTCCATGCAATGCTTGTATGGACAATACATGATGCCCCTGGGCTAACTCATTTTTGTGGTATGTTATATATTGTTAAGGTCACATCTTTTTGGTATGTTATAGTGGTTACACATTATTTCTATATGTTTAAGTTGCGCATGATAATTGTAAATGATCTAATTGTACATGATCTTTTAGGTCTTCAGACAAAGGGTAAATTTTCATGTCCAGTTTGTGGTCCAAAGATGAAATCTCATCATTCAAGAGGTTTAGGAAAGTAGGTGTTCGATGAGTTTAGGCACTTTCTCCACAATAATCATAAGTATCAAATTATTGAAAAATATATTTTTAATGGGAAAGAAGAGACAACATCAAGGCCATGAAGAATGACACCTCATCTATGGAAGTTGGAATACAACAGACTAAATCGCCGAGGTAAAGTCATTCCATTTAATGATTTTTGTTTGAAGTTTATATTTTGATATTGTCTTTTATTTACTAATTAATGATGTAACTAATGCTTGTGAAGGTCGTCAAGGCATCAATGACCAACTTCCTAGAGAAATAAAAAGTTATCATAGTCAATTTAGTAGGTTCCCGTACTACAAGGATCTCCCAATCATGCATTTGTTTGATGCTATGCATATTGAAAAGAATGTAATAGAGACACTGTGCAAAATATTGGATGGAAGGCATGACAAAGAAAAATTGCCAAAATTTGTAATAAAATTCATGAATCCAATCATGCACTGAAATTTTTTATTGAATCAAATAGCAATGGAGACCACATAAATACGAGTACCCTTCCTTGGTTATTAACTGAGTAGTAAAGTGATGCATTAAAAGAAGTCATAAACAAGACAAAATTTCTAACAAGATTTGCTGCAAATATAAGCAGTCTTGTATCAAAGAAAGGTGATTTTGGGCCAGGGTTGAAAACACATGATTGGCATACCTTCATCAAGGTAAGTCACGTTCTCTATTTACAATATAGTTATAAAATTGCATGTACTTTTTATTGTATTATTTTATAATATATTAAAAAGATCATTTTTTAATTATTACACTACATCCTACCTCTATCCCTCCCACAACAGTTTGACAACAGTGTTAAACAAGTTATATACAATCTTAGAAAATACATGAGGTGGTTATCATCTAAAGAAATTGATAAAAAAATATATAAAATATTGGAAGAGAAAATTCCCCTCATTAAGTGTGAAATGCAAAAGTGTCTACCTCCAACTTTTTTCAATGCTCAAGAACACTACCTCATACATCGAGTTGAGGAGATTGAATTGTGTAGACCTACACAAACTAGGTCAATGTGGATGGTTGAGAGACACTTGAAATTTATGAAGGGCTTGGTTCGACAAAGAGCACATCCTGAGGGTTCTATGGTGGAGGGATATATGGTATACCAGACCATGGTGTACATTAGTGAATATCTTCCCAAGTTTGCAGCAAATATCGATGTAGATCACATTTGGGATCCCAACTCTATTAAAAAATTTGAAGGGGAGTACTTGATGGGGAGAGGTAGATTGAGGAAAGTGAGAGGTATTAATTATAGGATGTTATTGCAGTTTATTAATTCTTATAAATCTTTAATATAAGTTGTTTCTAAGCGGCTGATTTGTTTTCTTTATAGTTAGTCGTGAGTGGGATGCACTACATTTGTATATTGCAAACAATCTTGATTGGATGACAATATGGATTCAACAATCTCAAGAAAATGGTCACTCATTAACATGGGATGGTGTTGCATCATTGGTTAAAGAAACTCATCGTAATAGAGATCCCAATGTTACGCCAATGGTACTTGATCTAGCATATGGTTTAAGAGGTAGAAAGGTACATATAAGTTTACTAACCATGACCTATAAGTTTAATATCAACTCATCGATCAATGCAAATAATCTTGACATGTTTGAATAATTTTAGATCAAACACCACAAAACTATGTACTACCATGGCTGTAAATTTTGCATAAAAAAGTTAGATGACATGAAAACTTGTGATTCTGAGATAAGTGCAGTCTTCGAGGTCACTAATATTTCATCTAGAAATGAGATACAATCCTCAACAATCTGAAAATTGATACTATGGAATTTTGGATGATATACTTGAGTGTGACTTTAATTTATTCAAATTAGTTCTATTTGTCGTTAAATGGTACGGGCTACCACTGAATCAAAATGATCCTGATAGGACTGTTATTGAACATGATAGTAGATTTATAATGATTAATACAAGGTCATTTGAGCCAGTTGGAGATGAGCCTTATGTTCTTCCAAGCCAATGTGAGAAATTCTTTTACATTGGTTTTCCACATAAATCGGGTTGGTCATTTGTTGTTAGACATGATCCAAGAGGAAGGCCGGTAAAGTATAATGTGATGGAAGAAGAAGATACTGAAGAATTAGAAGATGAAGTAAATGATGATCATGAATGACTGTTACACAATGAAGATTTCACTTGATTTTATTTATCATGGACTATCACAAGCTATTCTCCATGAGTAATGTGCATGCTTATCTTGTTAGTATGAATGAGGATATTTCCTATCTACTTATTAGTGGGAACTTATTAACATGTTAAATATACTTAAGATCATGTGTTAATTATCCTTTTATCCTAGGTGTCATCTTTACAAGTTAATTATAATGGAACCATGTCTTATTATTTACTTTTAGTTATTTAGCTATTTTAGATTTGTGTCATGCATTTAATATTTCTATCAAAGGTAGTTGTCTCATTGCATAGGATTAATACATATGCCAACATCTTGTATGCTCCTACCTCATACCTTTCTCATGAATACTGTGCAGCTTATTTAAAATATATTCTAACAAATGAATTTATTCCTTACAGGTGTTTGTTGATCACAGAACAAGCTTGCATCCAATAGAAGTTCCTAGAAATTGGATTTGGAATTGGATTACAAGGTTGCATCCTATGTCATATCTTAGACTCTTTCTTCTGGGCTAGTATTTTCCAATGTTGGATAAACAAATCATAGACCATTAAAATGATATTTTTTATGCATGCTTTTAGTAAGGACTGTAGAAGTAATTTGACAAGCTTAGTGAATTCAAAAGTGACGGTATTTGTTCTATTTTGTAGACTTGAAGTTGAAATGGTGTGTACCTTGTAGACCAAATAGTGTTATCACTTTTTCTAGTGCACCTTGGTTGAAGCCATGGTATTGGTGGTCATGGCGTGTTCTAACTCTAGCGCTTTCTTGGCATGAGTAGAGGTTTCAAACAATAGGGTAAGGAAAGCTTGGCTACCTGGCATAGTCAATTATCTCTGTTTGAATGTGCATTTAACTAATATGAGATCTTTGTAGGTATGGTGTAAAGATGCCTTTGATTCTCATGGAGTCACTATTTTACATGGTTTCCATAATTGCTTTTAAGGGTTTCCATCCCTCTTTGTCGAAGCTTTGCCTCATGAAACCTGAGCAGGGTTTTCTACTCTACCAAAATTTTCTTAACGTACTGATTCTCACTTGTATGGTGGGAAGTTATCTACTACCATTTTTCCTTGTTCTTAGAATAGCTCACCCTGTAATGGCCTGGGGGATTTTCTTATTAAGCTCCATGTCTTTTGGGGTTATTCTTAAAAATGCATTCTTACTCCCAGCTTTACCAATTTTTACCCCTTGGTTGGGTATATTTGGGTCACTTGTTGCAATGGCTTTTCCATTCTACTCTAATTGTATAGTAAGAGCATTGGCTGTAGGAGCATATGCATTTTTTGTAGCTCCATTTGTGTGGTGGGCTCTTACAAAATTAATGTACCCAATATTTGAATATTGTACCCAAAATTTAAGGATAAAGGGTAATCTTTTTTAAGTTTAGTGAGTATCTTGTTAATTAATTTAGGGAGTGCCTATGGAATGTTTTTAGAATTCTAAAGTAACAATTTGCCTATGTTGTTAATGATTTAGGTTTTAGAAACTAAGAGATTTGGTGCCACACAGTGATCAAAAGAGAGACAAAGCATCCTTCCTTCTTGAGGTAATCCTATATAGATTTGTTGGGTTTTCTTTCTAATTTATGAAATGCACTATAGAGGCCCATCAACAATGCAGTATTGTAGAGCACCGTATTGGCCTTGAGTCCATATCTTCATTTGCATGTCTTGACCAGGTTATTGAATACATTCAATCTTTACAAGAAAAGGTCTGAAAGTATGAGGCAACAGAGCAAAGCTGGAACCAAGAAAGAATGAAAACTATGGTCTGGGATTTATGCATGGTGGATATTTTTGTTTCTAACTATTATCGAAACATGGATTTGTCATTCTTGGCACTTTATTTTAGGCCCTAGTGTACAATTTTTTGTGTTCATTTAATACCCACCTCTTAGGTTGCTTTTCAGTTTGTGGATGCCGAACTCTTTTAGGCCTTTTTCGTGTATGGGTGGATTTAATCAGATGGCTTAGATGATATTTATATGTTACATTTTAGTATGTTATTGATCCATTGTTAGTATGTTATATATTTTTTGTATATGTGATTTATGGTTGTTTAATGATTCTTATGTATATGTTAGGATTTCATTTGTATTATGGTTTTCTGACAATACTGACCTTAGATTTATATGCACATAGATCATTGTATGTTTTGCATTACTGTTTGATGTGCTTGGTATGGTATGGGACAAAGTTATATTTACTTGTTTCGGTGAGATCCACATGATAACCTAGTCTCAACCATTGTTTGCTACATTATATATGCATGTATGTTCATCTTTGTGATGACAGGTTTGTAGGTACCGGGCTACGTCTTACCTGAATTGGCAGGAGTGAGTGTGCCCTATCACAATAATCTCAATGGTAAGAGATGGGAGATAGTATTCAGGTCTAAATCCTATCCTAAACCTAATTGTCCTAGTTAGTGGACAAGTATCTGTTTGACTACCCTTACTGAATTCATGTAGTTGACAGACATTCGTGTATCCCTTTCCTAGTACATTTTTTATTCTTGCTTGTTCTCGATTTCAAGTGCTTGATTTGTTTATGTGTGTGTTATATCATGTTATTTATTTAATTGAATATTATTGCAATTAATTATTAAATATAGGGTATTTAATTAATTGAAAATTAAATTAAATACCTATGTTTAATTGAAAGTTTAATTAAAGTGTAATTATTGAATATTAATATTTAATCGAAAATTAGAGTAAATATACTTTTATACTTTATTAAATAATTAAATATTTAGTTGCATAAATTATTGTGCTTTAAATATTTAAGATATTTAAATTAATTTTTTATTAATTACATGTGCAAGATTTGGTTGAAAAAGTATTTTCAAACTCAAGAGATCTCAACTTGATTTTAGGAGTCAAAGTTGAGTTGCGCAAGTAATTAGATATTTTAATTAATTAATTGTTATTTTCTTTCAATTTTGGGTAGAGTCCTTTTAGGAGTTAACTGAATGTGTTGTCATGGGGGGTTGCTTGATTAGGAGAAGTTGATCCTCATTAGGGGGATTTTTCTCTCATTTGAATATAACAGGTTTTTGGGAGCATTTTTTTGGAAAGCTTTGGTGTGTGCTTGGTTTTGGAGCATAATTTTGGAATTCTCCTTCTTTGAATTTTGCATTGTGTATTCTTCAACAGATATTGAGGTAGGGTCTTGTTCATGTCAATTCTGATTTTTGGATCCCTGTCTTCTATGCATCTGAAAAGTTAGGATCCTCTATTTGGTCATTCCTTGCTTTTTTTATTTTGTGTTTTAGAAGATTTCAATTGGAAAATAATATTTTAGATCAATTTTGTGTTTAATTCAAGCTTGCATGCCACATCTGTACTTGTGGGCATAAAGGGGTTTCATTTTTATAGCATTAGGAGTAAATGGGTATAAGGGTTTCTAATTTGAATTTATTGTTGAAATGAGTATTTCTAGAAACCTAGATCTTTAATTTTTGTAGAAAAATATATATTACCCTATAACAGAAGTGCTGTCAAAATTTAATTGAAAAATTTCCTTTGGATCTCCTAGAAAATAAAAAGTTAACCTAGACTATAGTTTAACTATATAGTGTTTTTAAAATTAAAAAAAATCCCTCCTTTGAAATTTCTCTTTGAAAATTATTGTTTGAAAACAAAAAGCTCTATGTAAAAATACAGAGTCAAAATAATTAACAGAGTAACAAAAAAAGAAATTGGTAAAAGAAAAAATCTATTTGTATGTATTTAAATTTCCATTTTTGGAAATAATTTATTTAAAAATAAATAAAAATTGATTGCTATGTATATTTGCGTTTTAAAAAAAAATTTAAAATTTAAAATTTAAATAAAAAAAAAATTAATAAGTTTAAGGGGAGGCTGCTGGTGGGGACCACCGCACCCCCTGTACTGCAGACCATCGGCGCGGTAGCCGAAGCTGCTGGCGCAGCAGTCGACGCCGGCCGACGGTACTGGTCGTGCCTCTCCTTATTTAAGGGAGGCCAACGCGGTAAGGGTGGAGGGGTGAGGGCCACAGGGACCCCCCAATTATATATGTTTTTTAATTATTAAATATTAGTTATTAAAATTAATTTTTAATTTTGGGTATATTTAAAACTTAATTTATTTAAATTTTAGTTTATTTAAATTTAGTTTATTTAAACTTAGTTTAATTAAATTTTGTTTTAGCATTTGTTTAACATGAGCTTAGTTAATTAGATTTTATTTAATCTTTAAATTAGTTGTTTAATTTTAAATTGATTTATGATTAAATTTGAAATTAATTTATTATTAATTTTAAATTAATTTAGAGTTAATGTTACATTAGTTAGGGCTAATCTTTAAAATTTGATTTAAATTAGTTTTAAGATGAGTTATTTGGGGTATAGGAACTAGTAAGGGAATTGTATTTCTTTATAAGGAAGATTAATAGTATTGATAAGTTATAAACCAAGGGAGCAAATTATTTTGTCATTGTTAGAATCAGACTGATGTTAATCGTTAGGTCCTATGGTGCTAACTAAGTCAATTAGAGTTATTATTGGACGATGTAGATTAATGCTTGTGTTTCACCTGGGAAGTTTATAATTTGGTAATTATAGTTTTAATTGATAATTATTTCCTAGATATATTTATAAGTTGTTTTTATAAATAGATCTAAAGGAAATGTTAATGTTTTATCAATATAGAATATTCAATTATTTCTCGATAGTAATTATTAGTGAATAAATGAATTTGCATAATTAAGAATTGTAAATTTGTTTATTCCTACGTTAATATTATATTTGATCTTATGCAATCTGAATATGATTTGATTATACTATGATGTGTTTTAGGTGCGTGTTTCTACGAATTGAACGATTCTTCTATGTATCATGTTTTCAGGTATCTGTTGGGTTAGATGACCCTAGGACTTAAAGCCAGAGGTTTTGGGATTGTTCTTTCTGTATGATGTTATTATGAAGTCAGTTTATGTTTATATGTTCATGTCATGGTCCAAATTTCCTAAACCCAACCTAATTCAGTTGTGATGTGTTGTATGGTTTTATGAGGCTATTGTGGTTATTGTTTGGTTATTTGAGAACCTATGCACTCTTGAACGAGCAAGATCCAATTTGAGAGTTATGTATTACCTTCATGATTTGTTGAGCCTAGGTAGGTTAACTAAGTGTATAGTGGGTAAGTGACTTGCAATGGGGGTTCAAAACTCTAAGCAGTTACTAGGTAAACCCATTGGCAAGTTACTTAATAAGTGAAAATATGATCCATTAAAGTGGTTTATAATGAACTAATAATATGTCTGAGTCTCTACCCATGCCTTGAGTGTTGTTACATGATAGGATGGGAATTGGGATCCTTGTCTTCGTGAAAGGATCACTGAGCCACATAGTGTCACTTAGAGGTCAGAGTTAAGAGGTACTACTAGGGTTACCTTCAAGGTTGGGCTTATGTGATGACACTTCCCAATATATAGCTTAGGTTATCCTCCGTATGTCAGTTACCTTTGGTATTGTTTAGTGTTCCTTATTATGGTTTAGTAAACTTATAGGATCTTCCTATGCATTTGAGTATGATTTCATGTATACCTTGGTGTTTGCATTTTTGTTGTATACCCCGTCTGAGTGGGCCTGTTACTATCTCCTCAGCACGGTGGGAGTGGACCTTGGGTTCCATGTGGTCGGGTGGTAGTGATTCTTATTATCATTGAGATCAAACAGTTCTTCTTCATGCTTGGATGTTCCTTGTTGCAGTTTTAGCTTCATAGTCTTTTGGAGACTTGCTCAGTTACTTGAGATGTGTTTTGTACCATTGTATATATTGGTTATCATCTCTTGGAGGATGCATTGTATCATTCATTATGTATTATTACATACCCTGCAACTTGTGCAGTGGATGTTGATTAGGTAGTATACCTTTGGTATCAGATGTATATGTAATTATTTATTATGGGATCTATGTAATTGGTTTTAGATTATGTAACCTTTATGTTATTTCATTACATTTGTTATTCATAGATTATTACACTTAAATAATTCTACGTCAAGGAACCCTCGAGAAATGTTATCTATGTATGAGTTGTATTTCGTGTATGTCATGTACTTCATTGTGTTGCTTCCACATTGTTATCAATATTGTTTATAAACATTTAATAAAAAAAGTATTTCATAGACTTAGTGTCATGTTTTAGGTTAAGTTCTCTTGGGTTCCCTGACGGGGTATTACACTTGGTATCAAAGCCCACATTTCTACGCTGGGAGCTTTGGGAAATACGTATGCCCATTAGTTGTCTTTTGATTTTAAAACTTGAAACAAACATAGACATAAAAGTTTGATGTATTTAAAACCATTGCTTTACAATTATTGATTTCTTTGATGTTGGTTATAAGTTGTGGTTTGATTCTCTGGTTGATTCAGGAACCATGCCTTAAACTAGATCCGCTAGAGGTCATGGTAGAGGGTGAGAGGGTTGGCATGGATGGGGTAGAGACCAAAGACCTTCCATGAGTGTTCATTGAGATAACAAAGATGAGCAGAGGGAAGAGCGTTGGGTTGGTTCAGAGGAGCCACTTATTAGGCAGTTTTTGCAGGAGTTATTGAATCGTATTCCTGAGCAGGGTAGAGTGGAGAGGGAGAGATCTAGGAGCCCTCCAAGGAGTAATATTATAGTGGATCCTGAAGTTGTGGCAGCGACCCACATGACAGAGCTCATTAGAGTTCCACCTATTACCTTTGATGGGAAAGGAAGAGGATTTTAAGCTGAGACTTGGCTTATTGCATTAGAGGATTTTTTTCTATGCATCCCTTTAGTAGAAATACTAAAGCTAGGTATGTAGTAATGCAACTCTCCAATTTTGCGGCGATATGGTAGAAGATAGAGGAGAAGAAGTTTAGTCTCCATATGGACACAGTGGCATGGGAGCTATTCCTTAAGCACTTTCGAGAGTGCTTCCTATCTGATCAATGGAGGCAGTAGAGGGTGGATGAGTTTCCTAACTTGAGGCAGTTGACCCTATCAGTGGTTGAGTATGAGCATTGATTCTTCAAGATCAAACAGTATGCTTCCTATCTGATCAATGGACCCACATGACAGAGCTCATTAGAGTTCCATCTATTACCTTTGATGGGAAAGGAACAGGATTTGAAGCTGAGACTTGGCTTATTGCATTAGAGAGGATTTTTTTCTATGCATCCCTTTAGTAGAAATACTAAAGCCAGGTATGCAGTAATGCAAGTCTCCAATTTTGCAGCGATATGGTAGAAGATAAAGGAGAAGAAGTTGGGTCTCCATATGGCCACAGTGGCATGGGAGCTATTCCTTGAGCACTTTTGAGAGCGCTTCATATCTAATCAATGGAGGAAGTATAGGGTGGATGAGTTTCCTAACTTGAGGCAGTTGACCCTATCAGTGGTTGAGTATGAGCATTGATTCTTCAAGATCAAACAGTATGCTAGATATGGTCGAGATTCGGCCCTTATGGCTCAACACTTTGTTAGGGGGCTAAATGAATGCATCATTGGGGAAGTTAGACTCTTTGAGCCTACAAACCTTATAGAAGTTGTTATTAAAGCTACCCTTGCAGAGGAGAATCTAGCATTGGGCCATGGTTGTCATTCAAGAGGGCACTCTAGAGTACCTACTTCTATTGTCAGAGGTAATCATTCTTAGGGAGATGGGAATTGGAGAGGTCCTTCTACCATTCCAAATGATAATCAGTCTCATCAGAAAGGAGGAAACAATCCTTCCTCTTTTAGTGCTCCTCGGATTAGGAACTTTTGTGACATTCAGCGCAGCAAGCGCAGTCAATCAGTTCAGCCAGCATATAGTGTGTATCAGGATGTTAGTAGGGGCTATTTTCAGTAGTCTAGAGCACCTTTAGTTAGAGAAGGTGGTAGCAAGGGAGCTTTCTTAACTTGTGGACAGTTTGGACATTTTGCTGTCAGTTGTCCTCAGCGTGCACCGCAGTCCTTAGGACAGAGGCCAACAACTTCTATGCCTACAGTGGGTAATGTTGGCATGTCTCACATAGCGTATGAAACATTTGATCATCCCCCAACTATGCACCATTCTCCTGTGAGTGGTGCTGCGAGTAGAGGTCCAACAGCTAGCTTTTGGATTCCTACAGTGGGGAATGATCCTTACTGTTCAAATAAGAGACCTGAGAAGGGTCTTATGGGACCTACACTTTGAGTCTTTCAGGACTTGGATTAGATGTTCTGTGATGAGAGATTGATTTCTCTATCTTTGTTTTGCACTTCCAAGAGTAAGCCTATTTTCAGGGGAGTAGTATGTAATACTCACCTCTTAGGTTGCTTTTCAGTTTGCGGATGCTGAACTCTTTTAGGCCTTTTCATGTATGGGTGGATTTAATCAGATGGCTTAGATGATATTTATATATTACATTTTAGTATGTTATTGATCCATTGTTAGTATGTTATATCTTTTGTGTATATGTGATTTATGGTTGTTTAATGATGCTTATGTATATGTTAGGATTTCATTTCTGTTACAATTTTTTGACAATACTGACCTTAGATTTATATGCACATGGATCATTGTATGTTTTGCATTACCGTTTGATGTGCTTGGTATGGTATGGGACAGAGTCATAGTTACTTGCTTCAGCGAGATCCACACAATAACCTAGTCTCAACCATTGTTTTCTATATTATATATGCATGTATGTTTATCTTTATGATGACAGGTTTGCAAGTACCGGGCTACATCTTTCCTGAATTGGCAGGAGTGAGCATGCCCTATCGCAATAATCTCAATGGTAAGAGAGGGATGGTAGTATTCAGGTCCAAATCCTATCCTAAACCTAATTATCCTAGTTAGTGGACAAGTATCTGTTTGACTACCCTTACCGAATTCCTGTAGTTGTCAGGAATTCGTGTATCCCTTTCCTAGTGCATGTTTGATTTTTGTTTGTTCTCGATTTCAAGTGCTTGATTTGTTTATGTGTGTGTTATATCATGTTATTTATTTAATTGAATATTATTGAAATTAATTATTAAATATAGGGTATTTAATTAATTGAAAATTAAATTAAATACCTATGTTTAATTGAAAGTTTAATTATAGTGTAATTATTGAATATTAATATTTAATTGAAAATTAGAGTAAATATGCTTGTATATTTTATTAAATAATTAAATATTTAGTTGCATGGATTATTGTGCTTTAAATATTTAAGATATTTAAATTAATATTTTATTAATTACATGTGCAAGATTTGGTTGAAAAAGTATTTTCAAACTCAAGAGATCTCAACTTGATTTTAGGAGTCAAAGTTGAGTTGTGCAAGTAATTAGATATTTTAATTAATTAATTATTATTTTCTTTCAATTTTGGGTAGAGTCCTTGTAAGAGTTAACTGAATGTGTTGTTATGGGGGATTGCTTGTTTAGGGGAATTTGATTCTCATTAGGGGGATTCTTCTCTCATTTGAACATAACAGGTTTTTGGAAGCATTTTTTTTGGAAAGCTTTGGTGTGTGCTTGGTTTTGGAGCATAATTTTGGAATTCTCCTTGCTTAGATTTTTCATTGTGTATTCTTCAACAGATATTGAGTTAGGGTCTTGTTCATGTCAATTCTGGTTTTCGGATCCCTATCTTCTATGCATCTGAAAAGCTAGGATCCTCTGTTTAGTCATTCTTTGCTTGTTTATTTTGTGTTTTAGAAGGTTTCAATTAGAAAATAATGTTTTAGATCAATTTCGTGTTTAATTGAAGCTTGCCTACCAGATCTGTACTTGTGGGCATAAAGGAGTTTCATTTTTATAGCATTAGGAGTAAATGGGTATAAGGGTTTCTAGTTTGAATTTATTGTTGAAATAGGTATTTGTGGAAACCTAGATCTTTAATATTTGTAGAAAAATATATATTACCCTAGTGCAGAAGTGTTGTCAACATTTTGTTGAAAAATTTGCTATGGATCTCCTAGAAAATAAAAAATTAACCTAGACTATAGTTTAACTATATAGTGTTTCAAAAAAAAAATTAATAAAACCCCCCTTTGAAATTGCTCTTTGAAAATTATTGTTTGGAAAAAAAAACAGCTCTCTGTAAAAATATAGAGTCAAAATAATTAACACCAATTAAAAAAAAAGAAATTGGTAAAAGACAAAATCTATTTGTATGTATTTAAATTTTCGTTTTCGGAAATAATTTAATTAAAAATAAATACAAAAAAAAACTTAAATACAAAAAAAATTTAATAAGTTTAAGGGGAGGCGGGTGGCAGGGACCACTGCACCCCCTGCACTGCAGACAATCAGTGTGACAGTCGAGACTGCCGGCACGCTAGCCGAAGCTGTCGGCATGGCAGTCAACACCGGATAGCGGTACTGGTCGTGCCTCTCCTTATTTAAGGTAGACCGACACTGTAAGGGTGGAGGGGTGGGGGCCACGGGGACCCCCCCAATTATATATGTTTTTTTTATTAAATATTAGTTATTAAAATTAATTTTTAATTTCGGAAGTATATAAAACTTAATTTATTTAAAATTTAGTTTATTTACACTTAGTTTAATTAATTTTTTTTTATTATGAAATTAGTTTAATTAAATTTTGTTTTAGCATTTGTTTAACATGAGCTTAGTTAATTAGATATTATTTAATCTTTAAATTAGTTGTTTAATTTTAAATTGATTTATGATTAAATGTGAAATTAATTTATTATTAATTTTTAAATTAATTTAGAGTTAATGTTACATTAGTTAGGGCTAATCTTTAAAATTTGATTTAAATTAGTTTTAAGATCAGTTATTTGGGGTATAGGAACTAGTAAGGAAATTTTATTTCTTTATAAAGAAGATTAATAGTATTGATAAGTTATAAACCAAGGGAGCAAATTATTTTGTCATTGTTAGAATTAGACTGATGTTAATCGTTAGGTCCTATGGTGCTAACTAAGACAATTAGAGTTATTATTGGACGATGTAGATTAATGCTTGTGTTGCACTTGGGAAGTTTATAATTTGGTAATTATAGCTGTAGTTGGTAATTATTTCCTAGATATATTTATAGGTTGTTTTTATAAATAGATCTAAAGGAAATGTTAATGTTTTATCAATATGGAATATTTAATTATTTCTCGATAGTAATTATTAGTGAATAAATGAATTTGCATAATTAAGAATTATAAATTTGTTTATTCCTACGTTAATACTATATTTGATCTTATGCAATCTGAATATGATTTGATTATACTATGATGTGTTTTAGGTGCGTGTTTCTACGAATTGAATGATTCTTCTATGTATCATATTTTCAGGTATCTATTGGGTTAGATGACCTTAGGAATTAAATCCAGAGGTTTTGGGATTGTGCTTTCTGTATGATGTTATTATGAAGTCAATTTGTGTTTATATGTTGATGTCATGGTCTGAATTTTCTAAACCCAACCTAATTTAGTTGTGATGTGTTGTATGGTTTTATGGGGGTATTGTGGTTATTGTTTGGTTATTTGAGAACCTATGCGCTCTTGAATGGGCAGGATGCAATTTGAGAGTTATGTATTACCTTCATGATTTGTTGAGCCTAGGTAGGTTAACTAACTATATAGTGGGGAAGTGACTTGCAATGGGGGTTCAGAACTCTAAGCAGTTACTAGGTAATACCATTGGCAAGTTACTTAATAAGTGAAAATATGATCCATTAAAGTGGTTTAAAATGAACAAATAATATGTCTGAGTCTCTACCCATGCCTTGAGTGTTGTCGCGTGATAGGATGGGAATTGGGATCCTTGTCTTCACGAAAGGATCACTGAGCCACATAGTGTCACTTAGAGGCCAGAGTTAAGAGGTACTACTAGGGTTACCTTCAAGGTTGGGCTTATGTGATGACACTTCCCAATATATAGCTTAGGTTATCCTCCGTATGTCAGTTACCTTTGGTATTGTTTAATGCTTCTTATTATGGTTTAGTAAATTTATAGGATCTTCCTATGCATTTGAGTATGATTTCATGTATACCTTGGTGTTTGCATTCTTTTTGTATACCCCGTCTGAGTGGGCCTATTACTATCTCTTCAACATGGTGGGAGTGGACCTTGGGTTCCACATGGTTGGGTGGTAGTGATTCTTATTACCATTGAGATCAAACAGTTCTTCTTCATGCTTGGATGTTCCTTGTTGCAGTTTCAGCTTCATAGTCTTTTGGAGACTTGCTCAGTTACTTGAGATGTGTTTTGTACCATTGTATATATTGGATATCATCCCTTGGAGGATGCATTGTGTCATTCATTATGTATTATTACATACCCTGCAACTTGTGCAGTGGATGTTGATTAGGTAGTATACCTTTGGTATCAGATGTATATGTAATCATTTATTATTACACTTAAGTAATTCTACATCAAGGAACCCTGTAGAAATGTTATCTATGTATGAGTTGTATTTCATGTATGTCATGTACTTCACTATGTTGCTTCCGCATTGTTATCAATATTATTTATAAACATTTAAGAAAAAAAATATTCCATAGACTTAGTGTCATGTTTTAGGTTAAGTTCTCTTGGGTTCCCTGGCGGGGCATTACACTTGGTATCAAAGCCCACATTTCTACGCTGGGAGCTTTGGGAAATACGTATGCCCATTAGTTGTATTTTGATTTTAAAACTTGAAACAAACATAGACATAAAATTTTAATGTATTTAAAACCATTGCTTTACAATTATTGATTTCTTTGATGTTGGTTCTAAGTTGTGGTTTGATTCTTTGGTTGATTCAGGATCCATGCCTAAAACTAGATCCCCTAGAGGTCGTGGTAGAGGGTGAGAGGGTGGCCATGGAAGGGGTATAGACCATAGTGCTTCCATGAGTGTTCATCAAGATAACAAAGATGAGCAGAGGGAAGAGCGTTGGGTTGGTTCAAAGAAGCCACTTATTAGGCAGTTGTTGCAGGAGTTACTGAATCGTATTCCTGAGTAGGGTAGAGTGGAGAGGGAGAGATCTAGGAGCCCTCCAAGGAGGACTATTATAGTGGATCCTAAGGTTGTGGTAGTAAACCACATGAGGGATCTCATTAGAGTTCCACCTATTACCTTTGATGGGAAAGGAACAGGATTTGAAGCTGAGACTTGGCTTATTGCATTAGAGAGGATTTTTTTCTATGCATCCCTTTAGTAGAAATACTAAAGCCAGGTATGCAGTAATGCAAGTCTCCAATTTTGCAGCGATATGGTAGAAGATAAAGGAGAAGAAGTTGGGTCTCCATATGGCCACAGTGGCATGGGAGCTATTCCTTGAGCACTTTTGAGAGCGCTTCATATCTAATCAATGGAGGAAGTATAGGGTGGATGAGTTTCCTAACTTGAGGCAGTTGACCCTATCAGTGGTTGAGTATGAGCATTGATTCTTCAAGATCAAACAGTATGCTAGATATGGTCGAGATTCGGCCCTTATGGCTCAACACTTTGTTAGGGGGATAAATGAATGCATCATTGGGGAAGTTAGACTCTTTGAGCCTACAAACCTTATAGAAGCTGTTATTAAAGCTACCCTTGCAGAGGAGAATCTAGCATTGGGCCATGGTTGTCATTCAAGAGGGCACTCTAGAGTACCTACTTATATTGTCAGAGGTAATCATTCTTAGGGAGATGGGAATTGGAGAGGTCCTTCTACCATTCCGAACGATAATCAGTCTCATTAGCAGGGAGGAAAAAATCCTTCCTCTTTTAGTGCTCCTCAAATTAGGAACTTTCATGACATTCATCGTAGCGAGCGCAATCAATCAATTCAGCTAGGACATAGTTTGTATCAGGATGTCAGTAGGGGCAATGTTCAGCAGTCTAGAGGACCTTCAGTTAGAGAAGGTGGTAGCAAGGGATCTTGCTTCAGTTGTGGATAGTTTGGCCATTTTTCTGTCAGTTGTCCTCAGCGTGCACCGCAGTCCTTAGGACAAAGGCCAACAGCTTCTATGCCTACAGTGGGTAATGTTGGTATGTCTCACATAGCACATGTAACATTTGATCATTCCCCACCTATGCACCATTCTCCTATGAGTGGTGCTGCGAGTAGAGGTCCAACAACTAGCTTTTGGATTCCTACAGTGGGGAATGATCCTTAGTGTTTAAATAAGAGACCTAAGAAGGGTCCTATGGGACCTACACTTTGAGTCTTTCAGGACTTGGATTAGATGTTCTATGATGAGAGATTTATTTCTCTATCTTTGTTTTACGCTTCCAGGAGTAAGCCTAGTTTCAGGGGAGGAGTATGTAATACCCACCTCTTTGGTTGCTTTTCAGTTTGTGGATGCTGAACTCTTTTAGGCCTCTTCGTGTATGGGTGGATTTAATTAGATGGCTTAGATGATATTTATATATTACATTTTAGTATGTTATTGATCCATTGTTAGTATGTTATATCTTTTGTGTATATGTTATTTATGGTTGTTTAATGATGCTTATGTATGTGTTAGGATTTCATTTCTGTTACAGTTTTCTGACAATACTGACCTTAGATTTATATGCACATGGATCATTGTATGTTTTGCATTACTGTTTGATGTGCTTGGTATGGTATGGGACAGAGTCGTAGTTACTTTCTTCGGCGAGATCCACATGATAACCTAGTCTCAACCATTGTTTGCTATATTATATATGCATGTATGTTCATCTTTATGATGACAGGTTTGCAGGTACCGGGCTACATCTTTCCTGAATTGGCAGGAGTGAGCATGCCCTATCACAATAATCTCAATGGTAAGAAAGGGGAGATAGTATTCAGGTCCAAATCCTATCCTAAACCTAATTGTCCTAGTTAGTGGACAAGTATATGTTTGACTACCCTTACCGAATTTCTGTAGTTGACAGGAATTCGTGTATCCCTTTCCTAGTGCATGTTTGATTTTTGTTTGTTCTCGATTTCAGGTGCTTGATTTGTTTATGTGTGTGTTATATCATGTTATTTATTTAATTGAATATTATTGAAATTAATTATTAAATATAGGGTATTTAATTAATTGAAAATTAAATTAAATACCCATGTTTAATTGAAAGTTTAATTAAAGTGTAATTATTGAATATTAATATTTAATTAAAAATTAGAGTAAATATGCTTTTATACTTTATTAAATAATTAAATATTTAGTTGCATGGATTATTGTGCTTTAAATATTTAAGATATTTAAATTAATATTTTATTAATTACATGTGCAAGATTTGGTTGAAAAATTATTTTCAAACTCAAGAGATCTCAACTTGATTTTAGGAGTCAAAGTTGAGTTGTGCAAGTAATTAGATATTTTAATTAATTAATTATTATTTTCTTTCAATTTTGGGTAGAGTCCTTTTAAGAGTTAACTGAATGTGTTGTCATGGGGGTTTGCTTGTTTAGGGGAAGTTGATGCTCATTAGGGGGATTCTTCTCTCATTTGAACATAACAGGTTTTTGCGAGCATTTTTTTTGGAAAGCTTTGGTGTGTGGTTGGTTTTGGAGCATAATTTTAGAATTCTCCTTGCTTGGATTTTGCATTGTGTATTCTTCAATAGATATTGAGTTAGGGTCTTGTTCATGTCAATTCTGATTTTCGGATCCCTGTCTTGTATGCATCTGAAAAGCTAGGATCCTCTGTTTGTTCATTCCTTGCTTGTTTATTTTGTGTTTTAGAAGGTTTCAATTAGAAAATAATGTTTTAGATCAATTTCGTGTTTAATTGAAGCTTGCATGCTAGATCTGTACTTGTGGGCATAAAGGAGTTTCATTTTTATAGCATTAGGAGTAAATGGGTATAAGGGTTTCTAGTTTGAATTTATTGTTAAAATGGGTATTTGTGGAAATCTAGATCTTTAATATTTGTAGAAAGATATATATTACCCTAGTGCAAAAGTGCTGCCAACATTTCGTTGGAAAATTTCCTATGGATCTCTTAGAAAATAAAAAATTAACCTAGACTATAGTTTAACTATATAGTGTTTTAAAAAAAATAAAAATAAAACCCCCCTTTGAAATTGCTCTTTGAAAATTATTGTTTTGAAAAAAAAATAGCTCTCTGTAAAAATACAGAGTCAAAATAATTAACACGAATAAAAAAAAAGAAATTCGTAAAAGACAAAATCTATTTGTATGTATTTAAATTTTCATTTTCGGAAATAATTTAATTTAAAAAAATAAAAATTGATTGCTATTTATATTTGCATTTAAAAAAAAAAATTGAAAAAAAAATTTAAATAGAAAAAAAATTTAATTAGTTTAAGGGGAGGCGGGTGGCGGGGACCACTGCACCCCCTGCACTGCAGACAATCAGTGTGACAGTCGAAACTGCCGACACGCCAGTCGAAGCTGTCGGCATGACAGTCAGCACTGGGTAGCGGTACTGGTCGTGCCTCTCCTTATTTAAGGTAGACCGACACTGTAAGGGTGGAGGGGTGGGGGCCACGGGGACCCCCCCAATTATATATGTTTTTCATTATATGTTTTTTTTATTAAATATTAGTTATTAAAATTAATTTTTAATTTCGGGTGTATATAAAACTTAATTTATTTAAAATTTAGTTTATTTAAATTTAGTTTATTTACACTTAGTTTAATTAAATTTTGTTTATTATGAAATTAGTTTAATTAAATTTTGTTTTAGCATTTGTTTAACATGAGCTTAGTTAATTAGATTTTATTTAATTTTTAAATTAGTTGTTTAATTTTAAATTAATTTAGTTAATTTTAAATTGATTTTTGATTAAAATTAAAATTAATTTATTATTAATTTTTAAATTAATTTAGAGTTAATGTTAGATTAGTTAGGGCTAATCTTTAAAATTTGATTTAAATTAATTTTAAGATCAGTTATTTGGGGTATAGGAACTGGTAAGAGATTTGTATTTCTTTATAAGGAAGACTAATATTATTGATAAGTTATAAACCAAGGGAGCAAATTACTTTGTCATTGTTAGAATCAAACTGGTGTTAATAGTTAGGTCCTATGGTGCTAACTAAGTCAATTAGAGTTATTATTGGATGATGTAGATTAATGATTGTGTTGCACCTGGGAAGCTTTTAATTTTATAATTTGGTAATTATAGTTGTAATTGGTAATTATTTCCTAGATATATTTATAGGTTGTTTTTATAAATAGATCTAAAGGAAATGTTAATGTTTTAGCAATATAGAATATTTAATTATTTGTCGATAGTAATTATTAGTGAATAAATGAATTTGCATAATTAAGAATTATAAATTTATTTATTCCTACGTTAACATTATATTTGATCTTATGCAATCTGAATATGATTTGATTATACTATGATCTATTTTGTGTGCGTGTTTCTATGAATTGAATTATTCTTCTATGTATCATGTTTTTGGGTATCTATTGGGTTAGATGACCCTAGGACTTAAATCTAGAGGTTTTGAGATTGTGCTTTCTGTATGATGTTATTATGAAGTCAGTTTGTGTTTATATGTTGATGTCATAGTCTAAATTTTCTAAACCCAACATAATTCAGTTATGATGTTTTGTATGGTTTTATGAGGGTAATGGGGTTATTGTTTGGTTATTTGAGAACCTATGCACTCCTGAACGAGCATGATGCAATTTGAGAGTTATGTATTACCTTCATGATTTGTTGAGCCTAGGTAGGTTAACTAAGTGTGTAGTGGGGAAGTGGCTTGCAATGGGGGTTCAGGAATATAAGCGGTTACTAGATAAACCCATTGGCAAGTTACTTAATAAGTGAAAATATGATCCATTAAAGGGGTTTAAAATGAACTAATAAGATGTCTGAGTCTTTACCCATGCCTTGAGTGCTGTTGCATGATAGGATGGGAGTTGGGATCCTTGTCTTTGCAAAAGGATCACTGAGCCACATAGTGTCACTTGGAAGCCAGAGTAAAGAGGTACTACTAGAGTTACCTTCAAGGTTGGGCTTATGTTATGACACTTCCCAATATATAGCTTAGGTTATCCTACGTGTGTCAGTTACCTCTGGTATTTTTTAGTGTTACTTATTATGGTTTAGTGAACTTATAGGATCTTCCCATGCATTTGAGTATGATGTTATGTATACCTTGGTGTTTACATTTTTGTTGTATACCCCATGTGAGTGGGCCTATTACTATCTCCTCAGCACGGTGGGAGTGGACCTTGGGTTCCACGCGGTTGGGTGGTAGTGATTCTTATTACCATTGAGATCCAACGGTTCTTCTTCATGCTTGGATGTTCCTTGTTGCAGTTTCAGCTTCATAGTCTTTTGGAGACTTGCTCAGTTACTTGAGATGTGTTTTGTACCATTTGTATATATTGGTTATCATCCCTTGGAGGATGCATTGTATCATTAATTATGTATTATTACATACCCTACGACTTGTGCAGTGGATGTTGATTAGGTAGTATACCTTTGGTATCAGTTGTATATGTAATCATTTATTATGGGATGTATGTAATTGGTTTCAGATTATGTAACCTTTATGTCAGTTCATTATATTTGTTATTCGTAGATTATTACACTTAAGTAATTCTACGTTAAGGAACCCTCGAGAAATGTTATCTATGTATGAGTTGTATTTCGTGTATGTCATGTACTTCATTGTGTTGCTTCTACATTGTTATCAATATTGTTTGTAAATATTTAATAAAAAAATTATTCCATAGACTTAGTGTCATGTTTTAGGTTAAGTTCTCCTAAGTTCCCTGGTGGGGCATTACACTTGGTATCAGAGCCCACGTTTCTACACTGGGAGCTCTGGGAAATATGTATGCCCATTAGTTGTCTTTTGATTTTAAAACTTGAAACAAACATAGAAATAACACTCTGATGTATTTAAAAATATTTCTTTACAATTATTGATTTCTTTGATTTTATTGGGTTTGATGTTGGTTCTAAGTTTTGGTTTGATTCTCTGGTTGATTCAGGAACCATGCCTAAAACTATATCCGCTAGAGGTCATTGTAGAGGCTGAGAGGGTGGTCGTGGAAAGGGTAGGGACCACAGTCCTTCCATGAGTGTTCATCAAGATAACAAAGATGAGCAGAGGGAAGAGTGTCAGGCTGGTTCAGAGGAGCCAGGTATTAGGCACTTGTTGCAAGAGTTACTAAATTGTATTCCTGAGTAGGGTAGATTGGATAGGGAGAGATCTAGGAGCCCTCAAAGGAGGATTGTTAGAGTGGATCCTGAGGTTGTGGTAGTCAACCACATGAGGGTTCTCATGAGAGTTCCACCTATTACCTTTGATGGAAAAGGAACAGGATTTGAAGCTGAGACTTGGCTTATTGCATTAGAGAGGATTTTTTCTATGCATCCCTTTAGTAGCAATACTAAAGCTAGGTAT
>MU223665.1:2331659-2351709 GCA_018584345.1 Thuja plicata
GACTTGGCTTATTGCATTAGAGAGGATTTTTTCTATGCATCCCTTTAGTAGCAATACTAAAGCTAGGTATGCAGTAATGCAACTCTCCAATTTTGTAGCGATATGGTGGAAGATAGAGGAGAAGAAGTTGGGTCTCCATATGGACACAGTGACATGTGAGCTATTCTTTGAGCACTTTCGAGAGTGCTTCCTATCTGATCAATGGAGGCAGGAGAGGGCGGATGAGTTTCATAACTCGAGGCAGTTGACCCTATCAGTGGTTGAGTATGAGTGTCGATTCTTCAAGCTCAAACAATATGTTGGATATGGTCATGATTCAGCCCTTATGGTTCAACACTTTGTTAGGTGGATAAAAGAGTGCATCATTGGGGAAGTTAGACTCTTTGATCCTACAAACCTTAGAGAAGAAGTTATTAAAGCTACCCTTGCAGAGGAGAATCTAGCATTGGGCCATGGTGGTCATTCAAGAGGGCAGTCTAAAGTACCTACTTCTACTGTCAAAGGTAATCATTCTCAGGGAGAAAGGAATTGGAGAGGTCCTTCTACCATTCCAAATTATAATCAGTCTCATCAGCAGGGAGGAAATAATACTTCCTCTTTTAGCATTCCTCAGATTAGGAACTTTCGTGACATTCAGTGCAGCAAGCGCAATCAATCAGTTCAGCCAGCACAGAGTGTGTATCAAGATGTTAGTAGGGGAAATGTTTAGCAGTCTAGAGCACCTTCAGTTAGAGAAGGTGGTAGCAAGGGAGCTTGCTTCACTTGTGGACAGTAGGGACATTTTTCTGTCAGTTGTCCTCAGCGTGCACTGTAGTCCTTAAGATATAGGCCAACAGCTTCTGAGCCTATAGTGGGTAATGTTGGTATGTCTCACGGAGTGTATGCAGTGTTTGATCATCCTCCACCTATGTACCATGCTCCAATGAGTGGTGCTACAAGTAGAGGTCCAGTAGCTAGCTTTTGGAATTCTATAGTGGGGAATGATCCTCAGTGTTTGAATCAGAGACCTAGGAAGGGTCCTATAGGACCCACACTTTGAGTCTTTCAAGACTTGGATTAGATGTTCTATGATGAGAGATTGATTTCTCTATCTTTATTTTTGGCTTCCAGGAGTAAGCCTAGTTTTAGGGGAGGAGGATGTAATACCCACCTCTTAGGTTGCTTTTAAGTTTGTGGATGCCGAACTCTTCTAGGCCTTTTCGTGTATGGGTGGATTTAATTAGATGGCTTAGATGATATTTATATGTTACATTTTAGTATGTTATTGATCCATTGTTAGTATGTTATATCTTTTGTGTATATGTGATTTATGGTTGTTTAGTGATGCTTATGTATATGTTAGGATTTCATTTCTATTACATTTTTCTAATAATACTGACCTTAGATTTATATGCACATGGATCATTGTATGTTTTGCATTACTATTTGATGTGCTTGGTATGGTATGGGAAAAAGTCATAGTTACTTGCTTCAGCGAGATCCACATGATAACCTAGTCTCAACCATTGTTTTATATATTATATATGAATGTATGTTTGTCTTTGTGATGACAAGTTTGCAGGTGTCGGGCTACGTCTTTTCTGAATTGGCAGGAGTGAGTGTGCCCTATCACAATAATCTCAATGGTAAGAGAGGGGAGATAGTATTCAGGTCCAAATTCTATCCTAAACCTAACTATCCTAGTTAGTGGACAAGTATCTATTTGAATACCCTTACCGAATTTATGTAGTTGACAAGAATTCGTGTATCCCTTTCCTAGTGCATGTTTGATTTTTTCTTGTTCTCAATTTCAGGTGCTTGATTTATTTATGTGTGTTATATCATGTTATTTATTTAATTGAATATTATTAAAATTAATTATTAAATATAGGGTATTTAATTAATTGAAAATTAAATTAAATACCTATGTTTAATTGAAAGTTTAATTAAAGTGTAATTATTGAATATTATTATTTAATTGAAAA
Source organism: Thuja plicata (assembly GCA_018584345.1). Taxonomy (NCBI): domain Eukaryota; kingdom Viridiplantae; phylum Streptophyta; class Pinopsida; order Cupressales; family Cupressaceae; genus Thuja; species Thuja plicata. Next base: position 2,333,624 of record MU223665.1, read on the forward strand.
TTAGAGTAAATATGTTGTTATACTTTATTAAATAATTAAATATTTAGTTGCATGGATTATTGTGCTTTAAATATTTAAGATATTTAAATTAATATTTTATTGATTACATGTGCAAGATTTGGTTAAAAAAGTATTTTCAAACTCAAGAGATCTCAACTTGATTTTAGGAGTCAAAGTTTAGTTGTGCAAGTAATTAGATATTTTAATTAATTAATTGTTATTTTCTTTCAATTTTGGGTAGAGTCCTTTTAAGAGTTAACTGAATGTGTTGTCATGGAGGATTTCTTGATTAGGGAAAGTTGATCCTCATTAGGAGGATTCTTCTCTCATTTGAGCATAACAGGTTTTTAGGAGAATTTTTTTTGGAAAGCTTTAGTGTGTGCTTAGTTTAAGAAGCATAATTTTAGAATTCTCCTTGCTTGGATTTTTCATTGTGTATTCTTCAATAGATATTGAGGTAGGGTCTTGTTCATGTCAATTCTGGTTTTCGGATCCCTGTCTTCTATGCATCCAAAAAGCTAGGATCCTCTGTTTGGTCATTACTTTCTTGTTTATTTTGTGTTTTAGAAGATTTTAATTGGAAAATAATATTTTAGATCAATTTCGTGTTTAATTCAAGCTTGCATGTCAGATCTGTGTTTGTGGGCATAAAGGGGTTTCATTTTTATAGCATTAGGAGTAAATGGGTATAAGGCTTTCTAGTTTGAATTTATTGTTGAAATGGGTATTTCTAGAAACCTCGATCTTTAATTTTTATAGAAAAATATATATTACCCTAGTACAAAAGTACTGTCAAAATTTCATTGGAAAATTCCCTATGGATCTCTTAGAAAATAAAAAATTAACGTAGACTATAGTTTAACTATATATTGTTTTAAAAAAATAAAAATAAATTCCCCCTTTGAAATTGCTCTTTGAAAATTATTGTTTGGAAAAAAAAATAGCTTTCTGTAAAAATACAGAGTCAAAATAACACACACCAGTAAAGAAAAAAAGAAATTGGTAAAAGACAAAATCTATTTGTATGTATTTAAATTTTCTTTTTCAGAAATAATTTAATTTAAAAAAAAAATGATTGCTATTTACATTTGCGTTTAAAAAAAAATATAAATAAAAAATTTTAAATTAAATTTTTTTTTAATAAGTTTAAGGGGAGGCGGGTGACGGGGACCACCGCACCCCCTGCGTTGCAGACCATTAGCGCGACAGTAGAAATTGCTGACATGACAGCCGAAGCTGTCGGCATGACAGTCGACACTGGCCGACGGTACTATTCGTGCCTCTCCTTATTTAAGAGAGGCCGGTGCGGTAAGGGTGGAGGGGTGGGGGCCATGGGGACCCCCCGCCAATTATATATATTTTTCATTATATGTTTTTTTCTATTAAATATTAGTTATTAAAATTAAATTTTGATTTTGAGTGTATTTAAAACTTAATTTATTTAAAATTTAGTTTATTTAAATTTAGTTTATTTAAACTTAGTTTAATTAAATTTTGTTTTAGCATTTGTTTAACATGAGCTTAGTTAATTAGATTTTATTTAATCTTTAAATTGGTTGTTTAATTTTAAATTAATTTAGTTAATTTTAAATTGATTTATGATTAAATTCAAAATTAATTTATTATTAATTTTTAAATTAATTTAGAGTTAATGTTAGATTAGTTAGGGCTAATCTTTAAAATTTGATTTAAATTAGTTTTAAGATCAGTTATTTGGGGTATAGGAGCTGGTAAGGGAATTGTATTTCTTTATAAGGAAGATTAATATTATTGATAAGTTATAAACCAAGGGAGCAAATTATTTTGTCATTGTTAGAATCAGACTGATGTTAATCATTAGGTCCTATGGTGCTAAATAAGTCAATTAGAGTTATTATTGGACGATGTAGATTAATGCTTGTGTTGCACCTGGGAAGTTTATAATTTGGTAATTATAGTTGTAATTGGTAATTATTTCCTAGATATATTTATAGGTTGTTTTTATAAATAGATCTAAAGGAAATGCTAATGTTTTATCAATATGGAATATTTAATTATTTCTCGATAGTAATTATTAGTGAATAAATGAATTTGCATAATTAAGAATTATAAATTTGTTTATTCCTACGTTAACATTATATTTGATCTTATGAAATCTGAATATGATTTGATTATACTATGATGTGTTTTGGGTGCGTGTTTCTATGAATTGAATGATTCTTCTATGTATCATATTTTTGGGTATCTGTTGGGTTAGATGACCCTAGGACTTAAATCTAGAGGTTTCGGGATTGTGCTTTCTGTATGATGTTATTATGAAGTCAGTTTGTGTTTATATGTTGATGTCATGGTCCAAATTTCCTAAACCCAACCTAATTCAGTTATGATGTATTGTATGGTTTTATGAGGGTATTGTGGTTATTGTTTGGTTATTTGAGAATCTATGCGCTCCTGAATGAGCAGGATGTAATTTGAGAGTTATGTATTACTTTCATGATTTGTTGAGCCTAGGTAGGTTAACTAAGTGTATAGTGGAGAAGTGGCTTGCAATGGGGGTTCAGGACTCTAAGCGGTTACTAGGTAAACCCATTGAAAAATTACTTAATAAGTGAAAATATGATGCATTAAAGGGGTTTAAAATGAGCTAATAAGATGTCTGAGTCTCTACCCATGCCTTGAGTGCTATCGCATGATAGGATGGGAATTGGGATCCTTGTCTTCGCGAAAGGGTCACTAAGTCACATAGTGTCACTTGGAGGCCAGAGTTAAGAGGTACTACTAGGGTGACCTTCAAGGTTGGGCTTATGTGATGACATTTCCCTATATACAACTTAGGTTATCCTACATGTGTCAGTTACCTCTGGTATTGTTTAGTGTTCCTTATTATGGTTTAGTGAACTTATAGGATCTTCCTATGCATTTGAGTATGATGTCATGTATACCTTGGTGTTTTCATTCTTATTGTATACCCCATGTGAGTGGGCCTGTTACTATCTCCTCAACACAGTGGGAGTGGACCTTGGGTTCCATGCGGTTGGGTGGTAGTGATTCTTATTACCATTGAGATCCAACGGTTCTTCTTCATGCTTGGATGTTCCTTGTTGCAGTTTCAGCTTCATAGTCTTTTGGAGACTTGCTCAGTTACTTGAGATGTGTTTTGTACTTTTTGTATATATTGGTTATCATCCCTTGGAAGATGCATTGTATCATTCATTATGTATTATTACATACCCTGTGACTTGTGCAGTGGATGTTGATTAGGTAGTATACCTTTGGTATCAGATGTATATATAATCATTTATTATGGGATGTATGTAATTGGTTTCAGATTATGTAACCTTTATGTCAGTTCATTATATTTGTTATTTTTAGATTATTACACTTAATTAATTCTACGTCAGGGAACCCTCGAGAAATGTTATCTATGTATGAGTTGTATTTTGTGTATGTCATGTACTTCATTGTGTTGCTTCCGCATTGTTATCAATATTGTTTGTAAACATTTAAGAAAAAAATTATTTCATAGACTTAGTGTCATTTTTTAGGTTGAGTTCTCCTGGGTTCCCCAGTGGGGCATTACAGTTCATTTTTAGGCTTCCTTTTTTAGAGTCCTCAATTCCAAATTGTCTAGTTGCAGTAAAAACTTAAATCATTTTGTGTATTTTGAAATAATATATGTACTGAAGATGCTGATGTCAAACTATATTTGAAATGTGCAGTGTATAAATTTGCGCTGATAAAATTTTGTTTATTCGAGATAGAAAATCCCAGTCCATGGAGAATTGCCTATGGATGGTTATCAAACGATTGTTAGTGTTGTTTTAGATTCAAAACAAAATAGTGAAGTTGTTGAATCCAACAAGCCCAAAACATAAAATGCAACAATGCTCGATGAGATTAACACTACGGCTATAGCTGTGCACTCAAATTCACAAAATCCAATGCAGATGAACAATTCAACTTCACTTATTCCTGGCTTTCAACCATAAAGAGAAAAAGAAAATACTGGGGTTTTGAACAAGTCACTTCCCCTTACTCTTTCCATGCAAAAATCTATGTACTCTCCATTCGGAAGCAATTGGGATACATGAGATTTGAGTAGCACATTGATTGTCTCAAAATATGATTGATGGTTGTTTAGATTGAATACCGAATTGAATGAGAAAATTCTAAAACCAAATAGCCTTAGTTTTGGTAATAGGGCTATTTGGTTTCAGAATTTGTTTTTTTTTTAAATCAATATTGGTCAAAATTTTGACATCCCTTGGTCGAAACATCAACTTAGGTTGGTTTACATTTCAACCATTCTGTGTCAAAAGTTTGCATCATGGGTTTGGCATCCTGGTCAGATGGGTCAAACCGTTTGACCAAACTTGGTCAAAACATTAATTTTTTCTGCTTTATGTTTTGACCATTGCATGTCGAATATATGTGTCAATTTGGGTCAAACTTTTGACATCCATAGGTTGAAACATAAACTTATGCCAGTTTACGTTTCTACCATTTTGTGTTGAAAGTTTGTGTCGTAGGTTTGGCATCCTGGTTGGATGGGTCAAACATTTCAACCAATAATATGGAAATTTTGAAAAATAATATGGACATTTCAAGATGCCAATTTTGACCAAGGTTGCTTAGAAATTTTGACGTTAATAAGGATGTGTCGATCTTTTGACTACAAAAATACCGACAAAGCAATTTGTGGGTCTTTCGACCAATCCGGGTAGATAGTTCGACTGATTTTTGTCAAAAATAGGGGCCAATTCTACTAGTGTGTAAAACTTTGAATATCTACCTTTAGGGAGTCTCTTCTTCCTTAGGTATTCCCATACCTTATCTCCAACTTTGATTTGAACTTCTCTCCTTTTCTTTTCTACTTGTGCTTTGTATTTCATAGTTGACTATTGTAGTGACTCTTTCACTTCTCTTTGCACTTTAGAGTTCAGTTTGGCTAGTTCCTCTCCTTGTGCACTAACTCTTAAATCAGATGGTAACTCTACCAAGTCCAATGGACCTCTAGGATGCAGTCCATACACTGTTTAGAATGGTGTCTTTCCAGTGGATCTGTTCATGGAGTCATTGAATGCAAACTCTTCCTGTGGTAGGATCATGTCCCAACTTTGGGTGTACTATTTGGTTAGGCATCTCAAGAGATTTCCAAGAGATCTATTTATCACCTCTATTTTCCCATCTATTTTTGGGTGGTATGTTGAACTATAAGTCAGATTTGTACCCAATTTCTTGAAGAGTGCCCTCCAAAAGTGACCTTGAAATTTCACATCTCTCTCAGAGACTATGGTTTGAGGTAGACTATGGATCCTAACCACTTCTTTAAGTAATAGATGTGCTATATGGGAAGCATCATTTGTGCTCTTGCAAGGAATAAAGTGCATGATTCTACTGAATTTGTCTACAATGACAAAAATACTATCATAACCCTGTTTTGTCCTTGGCAAACCCATAACAAAATCCATTGAAATTGATTCCCATGGTCTAGTGAGAATTCGTAGGGGTTGGTACAATCCTTGGTTAGTAGATACACCCTTTTCTTGCTGGGAAATAGTACAAGATTCAACAAACTTCTTGACTTCATTCACCATCTTTGGCCAAAAATAACTTCTTTTCACTAAATCAATGGTCTTATCTATCCCAAAATGTCCTCCTAAGCCACCACAATGTTTCTCCTTAATAATATTTGTTCTCATGGAACATTTAGGAATGCACAATTGGGCTTCTCTAAATAAGAGTCCATTCTAAATCAGGAAATCAAAAAAGTCATTATGGTATTTGCCAACCATTTTAGTGCATACCTCAAAAACTTCTCCAAATTATGGATCATAAGCATATAGGTGTTTTAGGTAATCAATCCCTACACTCTGAAGTTGTACTTCTTCAATCAATGTAACCCTTCTTCTTAGGGAATTAGCCACTTTGTTTGCCACTCCCTTTTTATGCTTTATGTTGAAGGTATATGTCTGCAACTACTCCATCCATTTGATGTGTTTGACTCCAAGCTTCTCCTGACTGTTTAAAAAACTTAGTGCATGGTTGTCAATATAAACAATGAATTCTTTAGGGAGTAAGTAGTGTCTCCACTTTTTTAGGGCTTGTACCATTGCATAAAGTTCTAAATCATAGGTAGAATACCTCTTCTTGGCATCATTCAATTTTTCTGAGAAAAATGTTATAGCCTTACCTTCTTGGCTCAAGAAAACACCAAGTTGCTTGCATCTATTTCAGCTATGAATACCTTGTTGAAGTCTGGGAGTACTAGGATTGGATATTGTGCCACTCTATTCTTGAGATATTAGAATTCATCTGCAGCTTCTTTAGTCCATTCAAATCTGATCTTCTTTCCACCCTTTATGGTGTCCAACATAGGAGCACACACATGGCTAAACTTCTTAATAAAATTTTGATAAAAAGTTGTTAAACCATGAAAAATTCTAACATCACCTTGGTTCTTTGGTGGAGGCCAGTTGACTATTGTTTCCCTCTTCTCTAGATCCATTTTGAGGTTGCCTTGGGAGATTATAAATCCTAAGAAAATAAGTTCCTTCTTCATGAACATGCACTTTTCCAACTTAATCGCTAACTTGTGCTGATGGAGTCTCTTCAAAACTTTCTCAACATGATCAAGGTGTTCCTCTTTGCTATGACTGTAAATCAGAATGTCATCCAAATATATGACCACAAACTTGCCAATAAAATCAATAAATACCTCATTCATGAGTCTCATGAATGTAATTGGAGCATTAGTTAATAAAAATGGCATAACAAGCCACTCAAACAAACCCTCAGTTGTCTTAAATGTTGTCTTCCACTCATCTCCTGGCTTTATCCTAATTTGGTGATAGCCTAATTTTAAATCAATCTTTGTAAAATAACAAGCAGTGCCTAATTGGTCCAGAAGATCTTCCATTCTTAGAATTGGAAATCTATATCTTATAGTGATTTTGTTTAGGGCTCTGCTGTCAGTACACAATATCCACTTTCCATCCTTTTTAGGAGCTAAAAATGATGGGACAACACATAGACTAAGACTCTTTTGGATGAGTCCTTTCTCCAAAAATTCATTGACTTTCCTTGCAATCTCTGCATGTTGAACTAGTTTCATTTTGTATGGGGCCTTGTTAGGCAAGGAGGAACCAATTATCAAGTCTATTTGGTGACTGATATCTCTTAAGGGAGGGAGGGTTTTGGGTAGATCACTACTAGTGACATCACTGTATTTTGTAAGCAATTTCTTAACTTCATATGGTATAGGATCATCATTATCAGACCTTATACTATCCTTAGGCTTGGATATTAAGACAAAGGCTTTAGTTTTAGGTTCTTTTAAGACTTTTAACATTTCTTTCTCCCCCATGGTTATGACAGTAGGTTCTTTCTCTAATTTGGTATCAGCCAGCGGCTTCATAGTAAATGTTTTCCCATTTTTAGTGATGGAGTAGGTATTTTTCCTATAATTGTGTGTGGTATCTACATCATACTACCAAGGCCTTCCTAGAAGGATGTGGGAAGCATCCATTTCAACAACATCACAAAGAACTTTATCTTTAAAGTCTTCTATAGAAAATTTTGTCTATGCTTGTTCAGTCACTAAGGTTTGTTGACCCTTTTTTAGCCAAGAGACATGATAAGGAAAAGGATGAGGCTTTTTAGGGAGGTTTAACTTCTATACCATTTCACAAGATACTAAATTTTCAGTTGAGCTAGAATCTATAAGTAAATTACATACCTTCCCATTGCATTTGATCTTTTTCCGGAAGAGATTCTTTCTTTGAGGAGGTTCTTGGCTTTGTGGAACTTGAAGGAAGACTTGTGTCATCATCAAATGTACTCCTTCCTCTGGTTCTAAGTCCCTTGAATTTTCATTTTCTTCTTTCTTTTCCTCTTGAATGATTTGTGCTCTTCTTTCTCCTTGATTGTTATTGTTTCTCTTCTCGGGGAATCTGCCTACATGGTGCCCCAATTGATTGCAGTAGTAACACCTTAACGGTCCATTTCCTCTTCTAGTGTTTTTCCTTCCCCTATTGAAGGTTCTTCTCCCTCTATAGTTACCTCTAAAAATTTTATCATTGTTTTCTTTGTCTCCTTGGTCAAGGGTCCTGCTGCCATTACCACTATATTCTCCTCTATTCAAAGAGGTTCCTCTTCCTCTAAAGTTTTTCCCACTGTCATTACTCTTTCCCTTTCCAAACTCTTTTTTTATCTTCTACTTCTCCTCTACCTTGAGTTCCATTTGATAGCACGTGTTCACTGTGGTAGGGAAATGTAGGCTAAGTTCCTCTTAAATGGATACTTTAAGACCATTAATATATCTTGCTAACTTTTCTTCTTCATCTTCTGCCACATTTGTCTTAATACATAACTTTAGGAACTCCTTAGTGTATGATCCCACATCCATATCCTTTTTCTTTAGGATTTGTTTCCTCCTATGGATTTGTACCCCATAGTCTTTAGGCACATAGGTCTCCTTGACCAATGCAGTCATTTTGTTCCATGAAGAGATCATACTATTCCCATTTTCACCCTCTTTGTTTGGATGAAGTTCCACAAAGTTAGGGTTGTTCCCTTCAACTTGGATCTTTCCATCTTCACTCTCTACTTCTCAGGGATGTCCTCACTCTCAAAGAAGTTTTTCAAGGCCTCTATCCAATCCAAGTCCAAATCTCCATTCATATTTCCATTAAAAGTTGGTATATCCAACTTCTCCTCCATGGTTCTTCTCCCGATAGACTTTAAGGCATCTCAAAGGGGTCTCTGGTCTACAGGAATTTTCACATCCTGATTAGGGGTGTCATCATCTGAATCATTCCCTTATTCACCACTAGAAGTGTTCTCTTTTACCCTCTCTACCTTGTTCTCCAATCTTGAAGTCTTCTTGTCAAGGCTACATTTTCTACCCTCTGTTCTCTCACCATCTTTGCTAATTCAATTTTTGTAACCCTTGAAGGGATATCTTCATCCTCAAGAGAAGACATAGCTCTGATACCACTTGATGCAAAGTGGGCAACTGGAAGCCTCTAGGTGACTCAAATAGGGGCAATGCACCCTAAACACCAACTCTTTAAGGAAAAAGTGCTTCACACTTATCAAAAGTGTGGAAAATGACTTGGTAAAGGTTATCACAAGCCAAAAACCCCAAGGGGAACCTAATCACAAGGTTTCACCAATCCTACAACACCAACTACCAAGGTTGGCTTTACAAGCACTTGACCCAAATTCTCAACAATACCCCCAAAGTGACTAATAGGACCAGGGGTGACCTATGCTCATATGTATGGTCTATTTTGGTCCCTACATTTAGTTCCAATGGTTCTTTCACTCAAAAGAAACCCAAAAGACATAGTTTCTTTACAAAACCAAGACTAGGCTTGTAGCCTTTTCCTAAAGGAAAATTGATCTTAAATGTAATTCTTCCACATAAACCCCTTAACTAATTAGGTATTTGGACACCGTTTATGGCCTAGGACTTTGAACTCAAACCCTAGAACATCAAAAATGAGAAAGAGATAGGATGACACACAAAATTGCTTCTATAATTAGGGCTAATTAGGCCTCTACTTACACTACAAGTGCCTTTAGGATGCATCCAAATTCCAAACTAATCATTGGATCATGTGAGGGTGTGTACAAGGGTCTCCTCGTCCGACTAAGAGCCTCTGATGAATTCTCAAACTAGAGTTATGATTTTTTTCCTAATTCTAGATCGGTGCATACATAAGGATATACACATAGGGAATCATTGTAACTCCATCTCCCTGCATTTTGGAAAACCTATCCTACATAATCTTAAATATCATCATATAAAAATGCTTTCCACCAAGGGTCATTGAATTCCCATCGTGGAAAAGTGAAATACACTCAATTCTTTCCTAAACCCTGATTTCAACCTAAGATTGATCAACACATGAGACCAAAGGAAAATTAAAGAAGATTCATACAGCTAACCCTTGGTGTCATACTTTCATGTCCTTCTGTTCATACCTGACCGTACATAAAGACAGTTTCTTGGGAATGCAGGAAAATGGTTATATTTTATTAATTTTAAAATGCCAAATTACATTATTAGCCTACCACCTGCCTAAAAGGGATTTTTTAGGCACTCTCAATGGTTACATAACATATTTGAACCGATTTGACTATTTGGGAGTTGTTTTTTAAAAAGTTCTCAAGTTTGCTCAAAAGTTGCTTGACAACTTTTGAGCAACTTTTACATATTTTGCAATTTTGCAAATCTAATGACCAAACTTGGTCACAATGTTATTTTTGTAATCCCTAGTGGATCCAACCAAGGAAAAACTAAAAACAAACTATTCCTAGGGTTTTGGACCATTAATGACCAATAGTTGACCAAGGGCTCATAAGGTGCCAAACTTGGAACTATGGCCTTACAAGGTGGTCCATAGGAACTAAGACCTTGAGAGAACCCCTAGGTTCCATAGGAACACTTGGTTCATTTAGGGTTCTCCTACACTAGGTTGGCTCCAAAATTTAAAGACATCTCATGAAGTAAGGATCTGCAAATAAAGACAAAATCAGCAAGCTTCAAGATCTAAGTCTATTTTTATACATCAAGCATTCAACAATATAAACATAAAAATGCAACTTTCAAAGGATTGTGAAGATGACTATGAGATCACTAATAGATGATTGGCTTGTACTCTATCTTTTGGTTTGGGTATGGTTTCTTTCTATCCTTGGATCTATACATTTGAGCTTTAGATCTAGACTTAATTACATGGTTTCAATCAAATATGATTGCATTTCTATATATGGTTTTACTCTAATACATTTGAGTAGATCTCTATGCTTTATTTATGTATTCAGTTCATAACATTCTTAGACCCCGTTAAGATTCAAGAGAACACTCATTTATCTTTATCATTATGGCTATCCATGAAGATGGGAATCACCAAAATCAGGGATTGACTAAGGAAAATCCTTATAAATCCACACACACACACACACACACATTCTCTATTTTTCATGTATACAAAAAGTTAGAAATAGGTACCGATAGAAAAATCCAATTCCTTGTCCTGAGAAAGTTCCAGATATGGTCATTTTAGATCTAGTTATAGGGCCTAGGTTCGCTAATTCAACCTATTCATAGGAACAAGTCAACTATCTCAACCTATTCCTCTCATAATTAAACAAAAAAATTTCTAGATAGAGGTGTCGATAGTGGGAGCTTGGATCCCGAAGATCACTTGTCTACATAGTCCCTAAATCTAGAAAATAAAATCTACATTGTGATAGTTCTGATTTGAATCACAGATGCACAAAATATCTCCTATATTTCCTCTTGTACTTAATTTATAATTCCACAAAGGTTATTTTAATAGTGTGTAGTCATTGATAGAGAAAATATATCTTACACTTCTCTCAATTCTAAGCAACAAAGGAATAGAAGCACTACTAGGATATGTATTTCATTTTCTCTCTTTCATCAAGGATTGGCCAATCATACTCATGTTGGAAGAATGTGCAAATATGTGAATTGAGTAATGTGTTTTCATTGATGTCAACATATTTCTCTATCTAAGACAGTGATGCAGTGAAGTTCAATGAGTTCATTTGATAACTAGTTCAAGTATGTTGAAGATCAGAGTTTGTGGATCAAAATTTTTGTAGAAGGTTTTCTTTAGTTGATTAAGTTCAAATTTTAGAGGTTTTCATGAAGATAGAGTGATTTATGAGTATCTGTAATATGACTAGTTTTTTAGTTTTTCAGTGGAGATAAAGTGATAGTATTTTGATTTGGATTGTGTTGGAGATTTCCTTCTGTGCAAATAAATGATTGTATGTTTGTCATTGATGACAACATATAATATACAATAGTGTTCGATATGAAATTATCAGTACAGATGTTCTAGAGCTATGCGTGTTTATTTCCATGGTTTATACATGTTCTAGATGCTATGTACATTCATGTCGAGTCAGATATGAAGTTACAGTTGAGTTATGCTAATGAGGTATGACAATTACAGAGACTGAAGACTATTTGTGAAGATCCAAAGTAATTACATTATTTCTTGAGTTGCACCTATATTTGGGACATGTGTGTTTGTATTCATGTTTAGTTATGAGTTAAAGATAATTATCTAAAGGCGCCAAGCATGTTCTATTAGAATCATGAAGTTGGAGTTATTTTGGTGGAGCCGACTTTGTGAAGCATCGCATCTATTTAGTCTGAGTTGTATTTTTCTAATCAAGTTGCGTGGTTGATGTGGCCGACTAAAGAAGTATTGAAGGGACTCCTAGAGCTGACAAAGATCACATCCTTTGGAGAAGATACTTATAGTAGTTCATTTGATGAATGCGAAGTGTGAATGAGAAGAATAAAAGACAAAAAATGTACAAAACAAAATGTTCATTGTTTTGGGACAGTAGAGACATTTCATTCATCAAGAAATGATCTATGTGAAGAAGAAGTGGAAGTATACAATACACTAGAACTGATCAAGATAGAAAGTCTACTCAAATAGTTCATTTATCAGATGTAAAGGAAGAAAAATGATTATTTAGGCTTTCTTGTGTTTATTTATTTTTATTAGGGTTTGATTGTGTATTTCTCTAACCTTTACATTTAAATTGAATTGAATTGATTTGTATATTGTAATTGTGATTAGGGAGAAGATAAGATACTCCTCTTCTATTTCCAAATGCACAAATGGAAGATCCAAGTTGATCAACCCAAAATAAGGGCTAATGCACAAATGAATCAACTATTTGGAAAAGGGAATAACAAGAAGGATCTTAAATTCTATTAATTGTTAAGTAAATATGGTTTATTATAGTTATTGAAGAAATAGGAGAAATGTACTAACCTTAGAGAATTGCAGATCAAAGAATGCTATTTTCTGAGGTCTATAGACTATTTATGGAAAAACTAAAGTATAATCCAGAACTGGAATGCAGAGATGAACAAAACTTAGAAATATTTTTTTGATACGATATCGTCTTATGAAAAAGGTTGACCTTGACCCATAAATGTCAACCCTAACCCAATAATGTTGACCCTAACCTACACAGGTCCGAAAGAAAGCCGAAAAGGGTATCCAAATCTGTGTCCAAATCTTCAGTCCCAAACCTGTACCTAAAAGAAAAAGAGGATTGTTTGTTGGGGGGGAGGGGTTCGTTTTAGAATTAACCTCAAATATATGTAACTGAAATTGCATAAAGATAAACAAACTAAATGCTTAAATTCACCTTGCTTGAAAAAGTCCTTGTGGAGGATTCGAATCCTTGAGTCCACAAGTATATATGCACCAAATATGTAGAATGTAGAATGGTAGGATGTCTTCAATCTCTTGCATGTAGATCTCCAACACCAAGTCTTGAATGGGTTCTTGAATTTGGAATTGGCTTGGAAGAAGGTGGATGGAGAGATCACCGAAAGGGCACTATGTAGTTTGAATCCTTCAATGGCCTCCAATGGATCTCCTTCATGAAAATGGATTCTTGAATGGATGAATGCCTTCTTGAAATCTTGTTCCTTAGCTTGCTGGAATTTCACTCGATGATAGTTTTAGAATGCTTGATCATGATTAGAAGACTTAGTTTCTCAATATTGCTTAGAGAAAATGAGGGGAGAAAGCTTCCTTTTATATGAAACTAGGGCACAATCTTCTAAGGAGGTTGACATATAGGATAATTAAATTCCCATTAAAGCCTTTACACCTAGGAGAGGACCTATATTAAATATAATTTAGGAATTGACACTTAAGAACCCGAAACAACCGACCCGGAAGTGGGAATTAACTTTTGCAAAGACTGACATCTGGAAACTGTGGGACCCTAAAGTTTGAAACCTGGGTCAAGGTCAAGGTCAGCCTTTACCTAGGTCAGGGTTGAGTTTGAACTTGACCTAGGTCAAGGTTGAGGTTGACATAGACCCAAAAGGTTGACCCTGACCTTGAAGTCCAGAATCTCAGGTTTGTAGTCCATAATGTAGAAATTAGGCTGGAAAGAAGTGGAAAGAGGGGCAGAATAGGGGGAAAGCCAGGTCTAACTCAAGAACCCATTCTAGGTGCTTGATATGACCCCAAACCACTTACTTAGAAGGCTAAAAAAGTCTTACAATGGAATTACTTTGATTTTTTGACTATACATTTAGCCCCCACTTTAGCAAGAGTATGAGCTCAACACAAACTCTTGGTAAAGGAGAACATACAGAAAAAAACAATCTTATTGGAACCAAAAGGGATAAAGAAACCCTTAATCCCTGAAGGGACTTAAGTCTTTATCAACCCTAAGATCACAATAAGAGAGACATAACTTAGTTAAGGAGAGAGAGAAAGGGTGTGATTATCTTTCCCAATGAGAACTTATGTCCCATTGTCAACCACACAAAAGCGTAACTGGAAAGATGGAGTTGAACCTCCTAGTGAATGTGGCTACTCACTAGTCAACCCATCAGGAATATCCATTCTTAAAGGAATCAAAAACATTGTAATTTTAAAACTGGCGGGATCAAGAGATCTGTATAAATTTAAAATAGAGGGATAAAGAGATCCTAAAAAGTAAAAATGACCATGCTTTAAGGATTAGTTTTTAATCCATAAATAGAAAAAAATTTAAGTCTTGAAAACTATTTTTGAACGTGTGTGTGTGCAAAAAGTGAGTAGAGTGTATGCCCCCACATTAAAGTCATTGCTAACAATTTAACAGGAGTAATGGTTTTAACGGAAACATAAACAACTCTACGAATTATGTTTCCACTATGAGATGCCCCCAAAGGAAGACAAATCAAGGGAAATAAAACATTCATAAGAACACAAGAGGGATCTACCTAATGTGGGGTTAGTATGATCATAAGATAACATGTACATAGAAATATGATATTATTGCAAATGAATTGACATCATTCCCCAAAGAAAGTAGAACTACAATCATAAAGGAGGAAAGAAACTTAAGAATTACGCAGAAGAATATTTTCGGACCACAACATGGAGACCAAAAAGAATTAGTGCTACCATGTCGTAGATCCAGGTAGATTGTACAAGGAAAATAGTTACAAACAATAGCACAAGTACAACATAACATGAAACAACATATAGAAGAATATAGATACATATAGAAGAATTTGTACAATAGATTTGATTCCTTTATCACCTTGTACCAACAGAGTAACAAGGGTTGTATAAAAGAATCTAACAAATATTTAGTAAATACCTTACGGGAGAAGCACATTACAACATACAACACAAAGAGGGCTACCATAAAGGATGAGCCAATCAAGCATGTTGTCAACCCTCCCCATCTTGGTTTATGTTTTTGATGGAAGGTGGGCAACTCGCAAGAGGGACTATATCCAATACAGTAGGAATGATAGCCAGTTCCAAACGAGGATCCTCTTGAGAATCACAATGCTCGATACTATGTGTAATTGTTAATTGAGTTGAAAGCATATGAGGTAAATCATTATCAAGGTCAATGGTCTCATATTCATCACTAAGATCAATAGGATCATTAAGAGTGTCCTCCTCATCAAGTTTGATTGAAATGGGATCCAAGATGTGAATAGGATCATCATACTCATTCATCTTAATATCCTTATGCATATTAATATCTAATACAATAGGCATGGGTTGGTCAAAATTAGGTAATGAGTTTCAAATAATAGAAGCATGAGCTCTAGCATTAGCTCTATGCTTCTCATGACGTTCATTAGCAGATTTGTTACGTTTAGCTTTGGTTGGCATATTTTGAGAATGAGGAGGAATGAAAATAGGTTCCTTCACAAGTTCTATAGGAGTATTCTCAATAGGTTGTAATGAAATAGTAGAATTTTGATCACTATTATTAGAAGCAATGGATAAAGGAGGTATTGCAGGAGTAGGAAAAATACCACGATTGGAGTCAATCTGAGGCATACTTAACTCAACAATTTTGCAATGTTTCTAAGCTTGATATGAGAAAAAGAGATGGTCAAGGTGAGGAGGACATGAGTTAGGTAATGAAGGCCAAAGGAAATCAAGAGTAGCACAATCTTTGGGCCTAGAAGGTTGATACAAACTATGATTAATCATTTTGACTTCTCCATTATGAATGAACTTAAGACATTTATGAATGGGAGAAGCGATAGCATGCATAGCAGCTATCCAAGGTAAACCAAATTTGATTTGAAATTGATCATAAGTAGGAATAATGATGAAGGTAGTATCTACAGCCTTACCACAAAGTTCAACAGGTAAGCTAATAGAACCAAGTGCAGGATAAAGAAATCCATTACAAGTTTGGATCCATGCATTAGATGAATCATAAAAATCATGTTGTAAGCCTTTCATAAAAAGATTTTCCTTAGTAATGACATTTATTAAAGATGTGGGATCAACTAGACAACCACAAGTAGGTATCTTAGCAATCCTACCAATTATATAAAGGGGACCATCGAGATCCTTAATTGTTTCAGAATCATCAAAGGTAATTAAAAGTTCCCTAGGTCGCTTATCCTTAGTTTTTTTTTGAGTTTTAGGTGGAATTGGAAGTTGAAGTGGAGGTGAAGGATCTTGAACTATAAGTTGAGATTACACAACACTTTCCACATGATTAACAATGTGATTAAGATCATCCATCTTTGAATCATAAATAATGTCTACAGAAGATGGCTAAGCTATGGTATTAGTATCATGTGTAGGTAAAGGATTCGTATAGATTTGAAGGTTTTGATTAGAAGGAGAAACAAATTTATTCCCATTAACATCACAATTATAAATAGACAAAGCTTTAGAATCAATTAAGTCTTGAATCTTATGCTTTAGAGAGTAACATTTTTCAGTATCATGGCCATTCTGCTGATGGTATTGGCAGAAAGCTTTAGAATCAAAGGATTTTGAAACTATCATGGTGGGAAGAAGAGGTCGAATAGGAGGTAAGGTAATCATACTAGAACTTAACAACCTACTCATTATAGAATGCAAATTTTTAGATAGAGGAGTAAACATACGATTCATACAGAAAGCAGTGGATGGGGAAGCATTATTGGATGTAGCCACAATTTGATCAGCAACCGCATTCATCTGTTTATTAATCTTGACATAGTTGTTAGGTTTCTAAAAATTATTAGGATTAGGAGCATTGTCACCCTTATCAATTGGAATAGGAGCCATTGGAGTGTTTCTCTCAAACTGACTCACTTGTAATTGATAATGGTGAGGTGCTACACACAACTGTTGAAAGGAGGTAAATTCAGTAAGCATAATCTTATCTCTAATATCTTTTTGTAAATTTGAAATAAACATATGTTGAATATCAATATCAGAAACATGATAAGAAATATGAGCATACAAATGCTTAAATCTACCAATAAAATCAGTCAACTTTTCCTTAATGTTTTGTTTACAATGCATTAAGTTAGATAAGGACACTTGTGGTCCAATGTTATTTTGAAATTTTT
The DNA here is from genome assembly GCA_018584345.1 of Thuja plicata. Lineage (NCBI taxonomy): Eukaryota > Viridiplantae > Streptophyta > Pinopsida > Cupressales > Cupressaceae > Thuja > Thuja plicata. Next base: position 2,351,010 of record MU223665.1, read on the forward strand.
GGATGAAGGAATTAGAAAGTTTGGGAAAAGAATCAATGGAATAAGGAGGTAAGGAACAATACCATTGTAAAGCCTTATCTCAAAATGTTGTAGCAAATAATTTAGCTAAAATCCTATGGTCATGAGCATAATCACTACAAAGGATTTGAAATGTTTTAACATGAGTAACAGGATCACCTTTACCATTATAATTCTCAAGATGAGGCATATCGGCTTGTTGAGGGACAGTAGCATGACTGATGTCTAGGGATAAAGTACTACCCATGTCGCATGTAGGAATGCTAAATTTGGATTGAGTTAGAGATGCAAGTTGTTGTTGTAAAGATGACACAGTTTGATCCAAACTAATAATTGTGGAATCATTAGAAGAAACATGTGGCATAGAAATATTAGGAACACTAGGAAACGTGTAAGAAGTAGCAAGAATAGAAGACACAACTGGTGGAACATTAGGAACCACAGTTGGAAGATGATTAGTATAAGTAGAAGGCACGCTATGATATGAAGGTTGTGAGGTAGGTAAATATACTGGTGGAACACTCATAGGGATAGGTGTTCTTGTGAGAGAATTTTTTATCAAAGGAGGAGTGTAAGTAGGAATACTAGGTAGAGGAATAGAAGAAGGTCCTACACTAGTGACAATAGGTGTGAATCCTAACTCTTGAGCTTCTTGAGCTAAAGGTTTAACATTCAAATTCAC
>MU223665.1:2354856-2419498 GCA_018584345.1 Thuja plicata
GTGGACCTACTCAAACAAGATCTTACTACGGAGAAAGGTATTTCATTTTGTTTGTTGATGATTTCTCAAGGATGATGTGGGTTGCATTCTTAAAAGACAAATCTGAAGCTTTTGAGAAATTCAAAGTTCTCAAAGCTAAGGTTGAGAATGAATCTAGACAAAAGATAAAATGTATGAGATCTGATAGAGGAGGACAATTCACCTCTGACCAGTTTTATGATTACTTTGGGGAACATGAAATCAAGATACAGTTAAGTGCACCTAGAACCCCTTAGTAGAATGGGATTGCACAAAGAATGAATGGAATAATACTTGACACAGTGCACACTATCATGATTGAAGGAAAGGTTTCTCATACCTATTGGAGAGATGCGGTCAATAAAGCAGTCTATACTATCAATATAATACAATTGAGGCCAGGTGCAAAGAAAGACACTCTATGAACTCTGGTTTGATAATGTACCTACTGTAAAATACTTCAGAATCTTTGGAAGAAAGTACTATATCAAGAGAGATGATAGCATTGGAAATTTTGATGCTAGAAGCGATGAAGGTATTTTTATTGGTTACTCTACTAAAAGCAAAGCCTATAGATGTTTTAATCTAAGATTAAAGAAAATCATTAAAAGTACTCATGTGAAGATTGATGAGAATTTTATGGTTCAAGAAAGATATTATGACTATGATCCCACGATTGAAGATGAGCTCAGACCCATCGATAAAGATACATTTATTGAAGAAATGTTTGACTATATTGATGTTTCATGTAACAATCATGAACCAAGTGATGAAGAATCACAGATTACAGATGAAAGTATCACTCCTAAGAACTTGAAATACACATCCAAATACCACTCTAAGGAAGATATCATTGGAGATCAGAGCACAAAAGTATTAACAAGACCTAGAGAAAAATGTCCAACCACTGATGAAGAGGTATGCTTACTTTCACAGATTGAATCCTTAAGTGTTTAAGATGCGTGCAAAGATTCAGATTGGCAAAGTGCTATGCAAGAAGAATTAGATCAAATAATCAATAATGAAACATGGGAACTGGTCCCTAGACCTCATGACAAGAATGTGATTGGAAAAAAGTGGATATTCAGGAACAAAATGAATGAAAAAGGCACAGTGGTATGGAACAAAGCAAGATTAGTATGTAAAGGATATGCACAGAGAGAAGGAATAGGCTACATTGATACATTTTCCCCTATGAGCAGACTGGAAGCTATCAAGTTGTTTTTGGCATATGCAACATTCAAGAAATTTTTAGTATATCAAATGGATTTCAAGTCATCTTTTTTGAACGTTGACTTGAAGGAAGAAGTCTACATAGAGAAGCCTGAAGGATTCAAACTTTCAGACAAACCAAACATGGTATGTAGATTAAATAAAGCACTTTATGGACTTAAATAGGCCCCAAGAGCTTGGTATGAGAGACTTGATGGTTACTTAACAAAGATAAGATTTAGAAAAGGAGTAACAGACTATAATTTATTCATAAGAGAGACAGATGAAGGATTACTACTCATTGCTATTTTTTTTTATGACATTATCTTTGGAGTTAATGACAAACTTAGTGTAGAATTCGCCAAAGAAATGAAAAGTGAGTTTGAAATGAGCATGATTGGACCTATAAAATATTTTCTTGGATTGAATGTAAAACAAATAGACAAAGGCATATTCATAAATCAGTCTAAATATGTGAAGGAGCACCCCATGATAATAGGAAGAAAGCTTTCTAAAGATGATGATTCCACAACAGTTGACAAGACCCTATACAAGTCTATGATTGGAAAACTCATATATCTTACTCAATCTAGACCTGATATTTCTAATGTAGTTGGCATTGTTGGAAGATTTTCAGTTGAACCCAAGAAAAATCACATAATGGCAATAAAAATAATATTTGGATACTTAAAAGGGACTATCAACTATGGTTTATGGTATCCTAACTCAGAGAATATACAACTTCATGTGTTTACATATGAAAATTGGGCAGGTTGTGTTGATGATAGAAAGAGTACATCAGGAGGAGCAGTATTTCTTGGAGACAGATTGGTCACTTGGACAAGTAAAAAGAAGAATTATATCTCTCAGTCAACAACAGAAGCTGAGTATGTTGCAGCAGCATTGAATTGTTCAACAGTGGTATGGATCAAACAAATGATTAAAGACTTTGGTATTCAGATTGATTATCCTATTGTTATTCACTATGACAACACTAGTACTATCAATATGTCAAAGAACCCTATGATGCATGCATAGAAAAAACACATTGAGACCAAATACCATTTTCTAAGAGAAAAAGTTGCAGACATAGAAGTGAAGTTGGATTATGTGAGCACTAAAGAACAAATAGCAAATATTTTTACAAAGCCATTATCAAAATATACTTTTGAGTATCTCAGGGAGAAGTTGGGAGTAATCCCCTTTCCTGAGTCTGATTAGAATTTGTAGCAATAACATCAGTCCTTGGTGACTGATGAATGGTTGAATACTCTACTTCTAGAGTAGTAACTATGCTTAATGGTGTTTAACACCCTTTTTCATTAATGTCAAAGCGGGAGTATTAGTAAGGGGGAGCATATACTCTGGGGGACTATACAGAGAAACAACAGTGAAGAGGAACTTTTGATGAGGATATTAAGAAGATTGTAAAAAGAAGGAAGATACTTTGAGTTGATAAAATCATATGTTTCCATCAATGTCAAAGGGAGAGATTGTTGGAGATTTGCTTCTGTGCAAATAATTGATTGTATGTTTGTCATTGATGACAACATATAATATACAATAGTGTTCTATATGCAATTATTAGTATAGATGTTATAGATCTATGCCTATTCATTTCCATGGTGTATATAGGTTCTAGATGCTATGTGCATTCACATCAAGTTAGATATGAAGTTTTAGTTGAGTTATGCTAATCAGTTATGACAGTTACAGAGACTAAAGACTATCTGTGAAGAGTCGACATAATTACATTATTTCATGAGTTTTGCCTATCTTTGGGACATGTGTGTTTGTATTCATGTTTAGTTATGAGTTAAAGATAATTATCTAAAGGTGCCAAACATGTTCTATCAGAATCATAAAGTTGGAGTTAATTTGGTGGATCAGACTTTGTGAAGTGTTACATCTATTCAGTCTGAGTTGCATGTTTCTAATTAGGTTACATGGTTGATGTGGCCGAATAAAGAAGTATTGAAGGGACTCCTAGAGCTGACAAAGATCACATCCTTTGGAGAAGATACTTATAGTAGTTCATTTGATGAATTCCAAGCGTGAATAAGAAGAATAAAAGATAGAAACATTACAAAACAAAATGTCCATTGTTTTGGGACAGTAGAGACATTTCATTCATCAAGAAATGATCTATGTGAAGAAGAAGTGGAAGTATACAATACACTGGGACTGATCAAGACAATAATACTACTCAAACAGTTCATCTATCAGATATAGTTTCTATCTATTCTACTGAAGGTTGCAGCCTTCATCATTTTAGCAGTGAGCTTGTGGACAACGAGTCCTCACCCCTAATAGGGTTACTTTTAAAAGACTCCTAATAGGGTCTAGCCTTTAACCAGGTCTCTGTACATATTGCATTTTAAAGAAAAAATCCTAACAAGGTTGCAAGATCTCTTAACAGGGATAATTACACTCAAGTACAGTTCTTTGTGGGTGCTAATTCCCACTGGGGTTTTTACCTATTTGGTTTCCCCGTAACCAAAATTGTTGTGTTCCCTATTTTTTTATTTGAATGTGCATTTTCTTTATGTTAATTGATATCTAAGTAAAGAAAAGAATTAAAGTAGCTGATAAGTGATTCAACCCCCCTCTCAGTTATCCTTTGGGACTATTCCAACAGATTGATCCACATTGTAATATCTTTCTCTATGTATTTGGAGGTATGTTTGGGACATTGATGTGTGTCCTCAATTTAATTAGTTCATGGTTTAGAGATCCACATGTAATTTTTAAAGGTTGACAGTTATTGTAGTTAACATTCTTGAGGTTATGTATGATGATGTTGTTGATTCTAGGAATTTATGTCGATACATATATTTTTATGGAAATTCATAATGTTTGTTGATGGTTCTAGATCATGTGTCTTTTGTGTTTATGGTATGCATTGATCATTGTAATTTCAATTTATTTTTTCCATTAATATGTTGGTGTTCTTAATGTTTTTGGCACACCAAATAATTATAGCATGTTGCAGATGTTTAAGGCGTAATATTTGGTGTATGATCTTTGAGGTGAAATATTTTTGTCTATGCTATGTCTTGGATGACATTTCTTGGTTTACTTGTAATATTTTATGGTTAAATTTCTTTAATTAGGTGGTGAGCGTTGGGCTGACCTTGATGATCTTTCCAAGGTTGATTTCATGTATAAATAAATATAATAATCCAGTATTCATGTGTGGATGTGCGATTATATATGTGCACTGGATGTATACATCTTTTAAAGGAATAAAATAAGTGTGAAGCATAATTTCATTGTGTTCAATAGAATTGATCTACGCATAGAGGAGATGCTATTTTACAATTTATAATTTCTTGATGTGATCCAAATTTTCATGTATGGGCAGTGAGCCTTCCTTGGGCAATAAGCCTTTCTCTTTTGAGCAATGATCTCTAGGTAGTGAGCCTAAATGTGCATGCATTCCCCATTGTAATAATTCTAACAAAGTATACGTATCTTGTGGGTTCATCCCCATCATGGTTTACCCCTTGACCGGGTTTCCATATAGAAAAATTCTTGTGTTATATGTGTTCATTATATGTTTTGTTTATTTATTCTTTCATGTTTAATTATAAGATCTAAGAGTAAGTTTGAGTTGTGTAAGTTGTGGGACAAATGATTTACCCCCACTCTTAATTATCTATCATATTTCCATCAATTGGTATCAGAGTAGGTTTCTCTAAAATAATCTTAATCATTTGAGGTGATCCAGGATGGAAACTTACAAGGACATTTTTAGATTTGATGGTGCAAACTACTCTCTTTGGAAAAGTCACATGGAATGTCATCTAAGATGCATCAGTGAAGATTTTTGGGAAATTACCAAAAAAATCTAGATTCCTCCTACAAATCCTACAACTCCAATTGAAATCAAGAAGGTTGAATATAATATTAGAGATAAAGAAGCATTGTTGAGTTCTCTTACTAACACTGAGATGATGAATGTTATAAAATTGAAGACTGCTCATGAGATCTGGACGAAGCTAGAAACCTTGTATGAAGGTGATAGCTATGTGAAGATTGCAAAGTTGTAGAGCCTAAAAGGAAAATATGAGATATTGAAGATGATAAAAGATGAGAAAACTACTTCTTACATGTGGAAGGTGAATGAACTTGTGTGGAATATAAAATTTTTTGGTGGATAGTTGGATGAATTAGAGATTGTTGCTAAAATTCTCAGATCATTTCCTACATCCTACAAGCATTAATTTTATGTTATTAAGGAGATCATAAATGTGACAAATGTGACCGAAGACATGTTGATTGGTAATATTTCAACATTTGAGATGAGTGAATTTTTTGATTATCTACCTAAGGTAGAATCTTCATTCAAGGCTATTATTTAAGGAAAGAATAAGAAGAGATGTGATCTGGGAGAAATTTCTTCGAGAATGATATCAAGATACGAGAAGGAGATAAAGGATATTGAAGATGAAGATCGAGAGGTTGAGGAACTTGAAGCCCTTATTGTGAAGAGATTTCCCAAAGGTGTTGGTAAGTATGAAGGAAAATTGCCTCTTAAATTTTTTTCTTACAATAATATTGGTCATTTTTCTTCAAGATTTATGCAAAGAGTTCTCAAGGATAAACCTAAGAAACCTAGATTTTAGAAGAGATGATTTTATGCTACCGATGAAGGTGTGAAAGATGATGAATCTGATAAAGGAAGTTCAAGTGATAATGAATGTGTATTTATTTATATCAAGGAATATGATCCAATTCCTATTCACTCTACTAGCATCCTAAATGAGGAAATAATTTTGGCGGCATGTAACACCCTGCCAGGGAGGAAAATACATCTAACCACTAAAATATGTGAGTACTTTATTTTTATGATATGCATAATTTCTAATAAATAAATAAGCAATTGTTACAATACTTGAATACACAATTACTAAGAAACCTACATCCTCATAGGTTCCCTAACATCGCTACTTGGGAAACATTATCTAACCTTTACATATTCAAAATATATACATGGATTATGAGCTTCATTGGTCTGCATTCATTATAATACACCAAGGTAAATGTTCCTATCTCATTTAAACATATGTCATTCAACTATCATTATTATATTTATCAACTAATCCTCAATATCATAAACATATACTAATCTATCCCTTATATCCATTTCATTGAAACATTAGGGTAAGGGATATAAATTCATTAAGGTATGCATCATCCAATGGAATTATTTGTTTTTTTAATGAAGTAAGTATTATTTATTTCTTTATGAGAAACCATCTATCATTAAAAACTAAATTACCATCCCAATGCACAATTCATATCTATCCATTTACTACAAGTCCAATTACTACTCTATCACTCATAATACTTTCTTTCGAAACATTAAGATAACATTTTCTTTTCATTATATTTAGGAACATTAAGACATATCTATAATTAGCTTCAATTCCTTTATAAATGGATAATCATAAGGAGATAATGTCATGCCCAAAAATTGGGCTAAAACACACCAACATTGTTTTTTAAAAATAGACTTAAATTTAACTATGTTGCACATGCAAAAGTCTTGATAGTTGACTAACTAGGTGATATTATAGTTGTAGTTAATAGTAGAGAACCCTAAACAAGGTCGAGGGGCATCGTGACCAATGTTGAATTGGTCAATCTCCCTCTAGGATGATTATAAAAGAGTTAATGTTAACTAATAAATTCTCAAATTAAGTTAAATAAAAGACCTAATTATTACCATATTTGATTTTTTTTTAACACTCAAACATTGACACCCCCCTTGTTAAATTAAGAAAATACTAAAGTCCAATTTTATTTGTAATTAAAAGTTAATCTTTAAAATTTAAGAAAAGTCTAGATTTTTCTTTGCTAAAGTAAAAAAAAAAAGAACTATCAACTCCATTTGATTTTTTTTGACATCCATTTACCAAAAAATTATATTAATATTAAACTAACTACAATTCTAACCTATCGCCAAACCTAAGAATCCTTATGGATTCAAACTTAAACTCTATAAAAGCTAAATCTAACCCTACTAATATTTACTAAAAAAATTTCTTTCAATCTTTATTATTTTATTATAGAATAATTATAGTAGGGTTTCAAAATTTCTTGGAGGCTTTGGAATGGGGACTGTGTTTGTATTTTAAACCCACTCCCCTTCATTGGGGAAGTGGCAGAGGAGGTCGAATGGGGTCTTGGATGGTAGCGCGGGAGGCAGGTGATGTCATGGAGGAGGGGTACATGAAAGGAATGACTAGAGGGAGGTTTTCTGCAAGTGGTGACTAACGTGGGGAGTGACAGATGTGTGACAAAGGGGAGGAGAGTGGTGACATCTACCGCTCACCACTGTGTTTACAAAGTGGTGGCCACTGTTGACCCCACTGTGTAAGACAATGGCACTGCCACTATCAAAGTAGCGGGGGAGGGAGAAAGCTCCCCCCCATTGAAAACTCTCCCAATTTTGTTTGATTGAAACATTCATTTTTATAATATAAAAACACATTTTCTATAAAAAAAAATACAATGGCGTGATTTTTTATTTGGTTAAAAACATTTGTTAAAAATATTTTATGTAAACACGTGGGTTTAAAATGTTTATGTGTGTGTGTGTGTGTGTGTGTGTGTGTGTAGACACCTTAAAATGGACATACTTGCGACCTTATATTAAAAACAACAATTTTCATATATTAATTAATGGTTATCTAATTATTAATTAATCATCTATTTTCTTCTAAATTCATTTCCCAAATAATTTAATTATATTACCAAAATTAATTAAATAATCAATTTTATTTAATTAATTAACCTTAATTAATTTCCATTAATTAATTAATTAAATTCAATTTCCAGAAGTTTAAATTGAAATATTTAAACTTACTAATTATATTCTTCCAATTAAATTAACTAAATTTCATTCAAATAATGCAATTCTAAATCTAAAAAAAAATCAATTATCTCACATGTTGAAAACTTTAAATTAAAAAATGAATTAAATATTCATTTATCTTCAAAGAGATAACTTTAATTAGATAAATTAAATCAACATGGGCTTCGAAAAAATATGATTTCAAATCTAGTAAGTGAAGATTTCAACAAGACTTCAACACAAACCTTCCAAGAGAATTACAGCTAATCCTGCATAAAAATAGTAGGTTGATCATCGAGGCTCACCTCCCAACCTAGGCCTTTACAAGACCACCCCAAAGCTTGGGGAACCAGAAGTGACCAGGTGACAACCAGATTCATAACAACAAAAAATATTTATACAAGAAACACAAAAGAAAAACCCAAACCCAGGGTTTTACAAAGGTCTCCAATAGACCTATAACATGGGGTGAAAGTTGTGTTGGAAATACAATATGGGAAAGCAAGATGCTGAGAGGGGGGGTGAATTTAATTGATCTATCATCTAGTAGCATACATGACAGTAAATAAATAACACAATACACAAAATTTGGTATCTCAGAAACCCAATAAGGTAAAACTAGGGTGGGGATGACACCCACAAAAATCTTCACTACTGCAGCAATAAAGTGTGTCTGTTAGGGCTACAAATTTTTTATCACAATATGTAATCTACCTGGTTAAAGGTCTGCCCAGTTAAGAGCTACAGATCATTACAATCTACCTTGTAAAAGGATTTAAGCTTACAAAAAAGTAAGCACTCAACTAAGAGGTTTAGAAAGGTCTGTTAGAACCACTCTGTTAAGATATTTCACCTGATACACCGGTTAGAATGTCTCAAGATCTGATCCTTCGATATGCACTCTGATGCTGATAATGGATCTCCTCTTTTCAATAACTTCTTTGATCTAATAATCTGATATATCTTTACTCTGCTGCTCACTGCACTCACTCTGCTAGATCTATGCTTCTTCTCTCCAAACAACCCTTCGTACATCTCTCATGTACACATACACCTTCTCTCCCTTTTTCACACGTAAATTAGGTTAAGAAGAAATCTTAATATACTTTTCAGATCTATCAATTAGATCTAGATCAACAATCAGGATCAAATGCTTATGTCACTTGGGAAATCCAATTTTCTAATTGGCTCCATGCCACATAGTGGGATCAAATAATTAAATGCATAATTATCTCGTTGAAAACATTAAATGCTTAAAAATTTTGACCCAAAATAGTTTACCTTCAAATTGGTGTCATTTCTGACATGCATAAAAAATGTCTTTCTCGGCACTGAAAGACTCTATCACTCGACATGGATCTAACTTGGCAACTGTGTGACTCAACAACTATTATCTGCTCAGTAATGACTATGTCGGATAGCTTGACCTATACTAGATAGCTTGGCCACAGTGATGACCAAATAAACTACCTAGATAAATGACTAAGTGTGGGACACTAATGATCAACAAAACTTAGAGATCAACAATCTCCCCCTTTGATATTAGTGGCAAAAACACTTATCAATTTTGTTATATCCACAAAATTTTCCTAAGTACGCAATGTACTCCCCCTTAGATTATACTTCATACTTCATACATTATCTATATAATATACATGCCTTTAGCAAAAATATTTATACTTGGTGTTGTACATCTTTTTTTATTTCATTTTTGGTGCCTGTTTCCCCCTTGTTTTTGTCACTGATAGCTGCGGGGGTTAAGTTGTATTTGTCCAAAAATGGTTTATGAAGCTATAAAATCAATGCAAAAGATGTATCCCAACTATCCTTAACAAACTTCATAACCTGCAACTTAACTTCTAGCTCAGCAGCTAGACTTACCAAACTATCTACTGTAGAGAGATGAGAATCTCTCTTGACCAATTCTCTTGCAGGTTTGAGTTCCTTTTGAATAACCTACAGATGAGGTATCAAATGAGCCTAAATTTTTATCAGTTTGGCCCTTATTCGACCATCTTCAGCCATAAGCTTAGATAATCTCCTCTATCCATGAGTCAATCTATCAAAATGGATGGTGCTAGAACTAGCATCCATGTTCAATGAACTTACTGTTGACTTCATATCTAAATGCAACTTCTCAATAAACTATGTATTCTCCTTTGTAAAGAATGTATCATCACATAATCTTTTGTATAATGAAAATATATTATTTGCAACTTCCTCAAGAAACTCAACAAGAGAAGAAAGTTCAGCCTATTTGGTGGCAATCTCTCCAAACATCTTCTCCAAGACTATGTTCTCAAATCTTCTCTCAGACCATTGCATCAATTTTTCATTTGCCTCAATATTTTCAGCAGTAACTTTCTACACAATATGAACTAACTATTCCAGTATTGGTGCTTGCTGATTTTCATCTTCCATCTCAAAAGCTTCAACAAAAATATCCTTTATGTCATGCAGAACTTGCTTCTTCTTTTGTTCCCTCTTCATTTCCTCTTGTCTCTTTTTCCTCTTCAATAGGTCTTGAAGGATCTGAATATGCTCATATGTTAAACTCTTAGGATCCCATTTAGAAATCACAATGAATTCATCCAATGTGACATTTAAGTTGGGTGAATTTTTCTTGTTTAACTTCCTCCTTTTAAGCTCTAGTGAGATGATACTCAGCTCATGTTATGTGATATATTTTCCTTTGTCAGTATCAATTTCAATTATTGCCTTCATCTAAGTCAAAATTTCCTGTTGATCAGGTATACTTACTATTTTAGGTCTGGTGGGAGTAGATGTTCCAGAGTGTGGTAGATCCACCAACACTTGTATAGCCTCTTGTTCTATAGGCTTATTTGCAATTTCCTCCATCTTATCTCCACTCTCTAAAACTATTTGTACAACCTCTAAAATAGGTGGATTAGTATTGATTACCTCCTTTTCTCCTTCTATCTCTACCTTGACCTTAGTTGTATGAATAGGCAATTGGATACCTATTTCTGCTGACTCATTCTGATCCTCGGCATCCACATTATTGTCCACTCCAAGTGTAGTGTCAATGAGACTATCCATCGTTAAATATGTAATTTGCACATCGCATGTTTCCTTTTGAGGTTCTGTCTTAGTTTTTGCTTGTTCAGTAGTAGTTTGGTCTTCCATTACCTTCATCTCTGAGGTACCTTCACCTTTCTCATCAGCCTTCTTAGTAATTAACCCAAAGGTTTCCTTCCATATTCTAGTGCTTTTTTGAACTACACCTTCAACATCATTCTTCAGGATTGCATAGGCTCTTTGTTTAGGAATAAACTTCCTATGATATTGTTCTATGAATTTAGCTATCTATTTCTTGGTTAGATCAGGAATGACCTTAGCTAGTGATCCTTCCCTTATTTGTCTTTTAGTCATTAAAGCATACTGCCATTTTTGTGATAACATATCATAAAGTTCTATAGGAATAATATTTCCTATCTCTACAGGTGTCATCTTGTATGTACACATCATATCTAGAAATTCTTCCTAAACCTTATGCTTGTTAGCTATGCTTTGTTTCTCATACTTGATAAACTTAAATCCTACTAAACCAACATTACTTCTTAGGTTCTTACATACCTAATCAATATTGGTCATTGGTTTATGTGATGTTGTAGGTATGTTTCTAGGTTCATCAGTATCTATCTTCTCCTCATCTTCTTCATCACTCGGGATTAGTTTCCTCCTCGATCTCTTGACAAGCTTGCTTGACAATACCTTAGTTCCAACTTGTTTTCTCTTTCCTGAACTACTCTCACCAGCACTCTTCTTTTTATATACCTTTGTTGACTCGGCTGTGTAGAAATAGTTGATGATATTTTCCTAGGCTAGTTAGCTATAGGAGGGGTAGCCTTATATTTGGCTTGACTTGGTTTAGTTTCCTTAGCAACTATTGGCTGCTTCCCTTTACCTTTCACAGTGACTTCCTCTTCAGGTTTACTCTTCTCTTCTTCACTAGACATATCTTCTCCATGTCATATTGATAAGCCCAAAGGTGCATCCTCAAATTCCCCATCACTCTCAATACCAACCATCTTCTTTAGATTTTTGACAATCTTTTTCCTTTTTCTCTCCATAGGGCTAACCTTCAAATCCATACAGATTTTGGATTTATCTTCTTCAAAGTTTCCAAGACATTTTTCTGCACTATCAATCTCTTCTACCAATAGAGATGTTATTGTTGCAGATGTCTCATCAATATTCACTTAATAAGGTAATGGCCTTAGCCATGATATCCTCAGCACTACTGCCTGCACATAGGTGTAATCTGTGTCTACTAGGAAACATACATCTTCATAATGCTTCTCAACTAGTGATCTGGGAATTCTACTCCTTAATCTCATCTTTTTCTTAAATTAAACAAAATATGTTCCCATCACATTGTCAAAGTTATCACCTAATTGCTGAATAAATTCATTGATTTATTGTGTGATAGGTCTGTCTATTTTCCACACAATTTTTCCAAACATAGGAAATGTATTCTATATGTATAAGAATATGCAAACAAGTAGAGATCCAAACTTAGATATTGAGTTCTTTGCCTTTCTTATTGAAGCAAGGTTCTCAGCTAGTTGCATTAGTTGAAGCTCGGCAAGGTCATAGGTATGATCCTTCTTCATAATCTTCCAAGTATGGTCGACTACAATGCATGGAACACTGTCCAGTTGGCTCAACTGATAAAACTTATGAGTATAACCCTAATAGAAAAATCAAGCTCCAAATATGTAATGGTAGAGATTGTCATCCCTCTTTTTTTCCAAATGGCTCTAGTGAATTCTTCTGTGTTTTCCTTACTCTGACATCTCATTGTCCTCTTTCCATTAATAATTGGATTACCAGTTACAAGATGGATGATTTTCTTTGTAATCTTAACTGGTCCATTTTCAAGCCATATGTTCATGTCACATATTCAAATCAGAACAATCTTGATCCATTCCATTCTGAATTCCCTTGGAAAGTCTAGGGCATGAGTTAACCCTCTCTTGGCTAAGTGTTTGTGTTCATCTTTTAGGGCTCCGTCTATGCACATTTTACTATAAGATTCTCTTAACTCATGATCTCCAACTTCACTTATCTTGCACATATAGCATGACCTAATATCATGAGTCATAAGTACCTTAGGTGGAATCGATGATAGGGCTCCAATTAGATCACCCTGGATGGCGCTCTTAGGAACTAATTAGAAATTTGGAGTCACACAGGTGTCGCTCCTTACCAATTGAACTTTTAGCAACTCCTCCATACCCTTCGCTACGGTGGAGGAACTAGCAACCATGATTCCAAATGAAATAGGGTTCCAAAGATAGTAAATAGAATACCTCGATAGATGTCAAAATTCACTCTTTTACTAAGGATAGATGATGACATGTTGTAGAAATATTTGAAGCATCTTTGTAGAAATCAAGTTTTCCAATTGCTCCAACACTATGAAATTCTCAATTGCAAGGTGAAAAATAAGTAAATAATGACTCTTTCCTTTATAGGCTCCAAAGGTCAAAAGTTAGGTTTGCAATAAATGTTCTATCCATTGAGTGAGTACCAAACAGCTGCCCTCAGCTGACTCAAAAAACTAATTTATCTCTCGGTCGCAACCCATACCAGCTCGACACATACTGAAGAGCTTGGTCTTAGTGTACAATAATACTATTTCTCAGCACCTACAGTGCATATTAACTTTTCTAGGTACATGTTTTAAAATTATGTCTTGATGCATCTCAACATATGCAGATATGGACTTTTGCACTATATATCTTAGGAACTGATAAATGATATGATATATAAACATAGTTCCTTACATACCCTCCTTTTCTTAATTAGTGATGGTGTGATCACCTGATCCATTAGATTGCGTGACTTCAACTTCAGTAGCTTCACTGCTTCTCGGTTCTATTTTTCTTATCCTTGTCTGGTTCATCTATTCTCTAATTTCTTCAACATTAGGAGCAGGTACCCTTGTCTTGCGATCCTTCCTAGTGTGACCAATTTTCAGACAGTTATAGAAAACTAGGCTTCCATTCATCCAACTCTTAGATTTTCCTTTCAAATGTGTCTTTATGCAATTTTTTGGAACATGCCCATACTCACCACTGTGATGACAACTATTCCATGTGTTGTAATCCCAATTATAAGTGTTACCTTTCCTTGGTGCTTTTTCTTGTGTCTTTGATGTCCATTGTTGTTTATCATTAGATCTGCAATCTTGTGTTTTATGTCCAAATTTTTGATAGTTGTAACAATACCCATTGAATCTAGGTGTGGGAGGTGCATTATTTGCCTTTGCCCAACATTCATGTGCTTGATGTCCAAACTTCTTACACTTAAAGCAATAACCATTGAACTTAGGTTTAGGATTGGAATTACCATTCTTACTTCGGCAGATGCTTGCAGTGTGTCTTGGTTTTCCACAGTGATGGCATACAGGCTTGTTGTTCATTGTCTTTGCATTCCTTCTTTCACCAGTCTTAGATGATTCTCCTTTCTTAGAATGTGTCTTTTGTTCAGTGTGACCTAATCCAAAAGTGTCCTTAGATCTCCTTGATGTTTCCATCAAGTTTTCAAAATGAGTCAAAGCTTCATTGGGTTTGTTCAATCTTTTATTTAGTTTTTTCTCAAATCTCAATTCATTTTTCAATTGACTGTTCTCAGATCTCATATTTATCATTTCCATGTCTTTCCCATTGATCTCCTGATTTGCAAGTAGTAGTTGATTCACCATGTCAGCCTAATTATTTGTCATCATTTGTACATCATGTGTCCTTTCATCAAGTCTGATGGTCATCATTATTTTGTCTTCTTCATCCATAGCTTTGTCATCTTCAGTTTTCTTCTTTTGTTCCACTACTTCACATAGTCTTTCTATTTTTGCTTCTTGTTCTCTCTTCAAGTTTCTTACTTCTTCACACTAGATTCACCATGTCAACCTGATTATTTTTCATCATTTGTACATCATGTGTCCTTTCATCAAGTCTGATGATCATCATTATTTTGTCTTCTTCATCCATAGCTTTGTCATCTTTAGTTTTCTTCTTTTGTTCCACTACTTCACATAGTCTTTCTATTTTTGCTTCTTGTTCTCTCTTCAAGTTTCTTACTTCTTCACACAATGTATTGTTCCTTTCCAGTAGATCTAAAATTGTTGCATCGCTCTTAGTATATTTTCCATTCTGAAATAGATTTGTAGTGTCTCCTTCCTGATAATGAGTGTCATTCATTTGTTTGGCCAAATCTTTCCTAGATATCAAGGATTTCCTCAATTGTTGTCTTGCTGTCTCAAGTTGATGTAATGCTAGCTGAATTTCAATCTTTTGATTCTCAATGACTTTTCCTAATTTGTAAATCTCCATCTCTAGATCTGTACTCTCAAGATGATTAAAACTTTTTGTAGGAGAATTGAGCTTTGATACCAATTGTTTGAAATACAATATGGCAAAGAAATATGCTGAGAGGGGGGGTGAATCAGATCTTCAAATTTTAAGACTTAAAACAAAATGATCCATAATCATACATAAATGTAATTGATCTATCATCTAGTAAAATCCATGATAGTAAATAAATAACGTAATACACAAAAGTTGGTAACCCAGAAACCAATAAGGTAAAAATGGGGTGGGGATGACACCCATAAAAATATTCACTACTACAGCAATAAATTGTGCATGTTAGGGCTAAAAAGTTTTGATCACAATATATAATCTACCTGGTTGAAGGTCTGTCTGGTTAAGAGCTATAGATCATTACAATCTACCTTGTAAAAGGATTTAAACTTACAACAAAGTAAGAAATTGGCTAAGAGGTTTAGAAAGGTCTATTTGAACCACTTTGTTAAGAGATTTTACCTGATACACCTGTTAGAATGTCTCAAGATCTGATCTTTAGATATGCACTCTGATACTGATAATAGATCTCCTCTTTTCAATACCTTCTCTGATCTAATTATCTTATATATCTCTACTCTGCTTCTCACTGCACTTTCACTCTACTAGATCTATGCTTCTTCTCTCAAAACAACCCTTCATACATATCTCATGTATGCATACACCTTCTCTCTCTTTTTCACACTTAAATTAGGTTAAGAAGAAATCTTAATATACTTTACAGATCTGTCAATTAGATCTAGATCAATGATCAAGATCAAATGCTTATGCCGCTTGCGTAATCCAATTTTCTTATTGGGTCCATGCCACGTTGTGGGATCAAATAATTAAATGCATAATTATCTCATTCAAAATATTAAATTCTTAGATAAGTCGACCCAAAATAATTTACCTAGAAATTGGTGTCATTTCTGATATGCATAACAAAACTGTCTTGCTTGGCACTAAAATACTCTGTCACTCAGCATGGACTGAACTTGGAAACCATGTGACATAGAAACTATTATCTGCTTAGCAATGAGTGTCTTGGATAGCTCAGCCTATACTGGATAGCTCGGCCACAGTGATGATAGGCTAAACTACCTAGATAAATAACTAAGAGTGGGACACTAATCATCAACAAAACTTAGAGATCAACAAGTTGATCATGCCCAAGAGGAGAAGCAAAGTAAATACAAGAAACATATGCAACACATTGGCTCAAAATCCCTTCCAATAATCCCTTCTCCTTAAAAAATTAGAACCAAGGCTTTAAGCCATTAAATTAATCCTTGTGGCCCCCAAATTCCCTTAGGCAAGCTTGGCATCAAGAAGACCAAAACACCCATGCTCATCCCTCCACACATGCGAGAATCTACACTACAAGGGTTGTCTCTAACCTTTCAACCATTAAAGGTTACTCTACCCTCCCAATGATGAGTGTGCCTTGAAGAATCCCTTTACAAACTCAAAGCACAAATAGAGCACCAAATAACAAAAAGGACTCACATGAACATCAATGAGGTTACAAAAAAATACACAAGACTCCATGAAAGTAGCATCCAAGCTTTCAACACAATGTAAAGAAAAATTTACACTAAGTTACTCCAAGGAATAAATCCAACCTATAGTCCAAGCTTAAGGAAAAATAAGTGATTTTCAAAAGCTTTTCCCACTTTATATTTTTTCTTCTCCAAGTCTCCTTCCAAAACTAGATGTCTGTAAGAATAGAGAGTGGGTGAACAACCCTATCTTTCCTCCCAAATCCCCCAAAAGGGATTTTATTCTAAAAAATATCTAATAGGCATTAGTGGGGAAGTGAATTAATTCCATCCCATCTCCCTAGTTGCATTCTCCTTCATAAATGGAGTTAAAGGATCATCTGGGAAGAAAGGGATAGATTCACCAAATTTACTAAGCTCTGATTTTTGCCACTTTCTAAATGTGATATTTTGGAGGTGTCATAAATGATTTATGAACCTCTTAATGAGATAAAAATAACCCCTAACCCTTAGGGTACTATTATACACTAAATTTTGCACCCTAGGTAAAGCTCTCGTAGTCTTGATAATCTAGTATAACATGGGAATCATTTCTAGGTTGTGGGACTTTTGCTAACTGAAATGAGACCTCCAGGTTCTAGGCTAGTTCCTCTTGGATTATCAACTTAATTTTCTCTTTATGCATGAAAGTAAACTAGATAGGAAAAGGGATAGAAGAAGTGTTGAAAGGGAAATAATTAAAAGCAAATTATCCTACTAGGTGATACACCGAACATAACTTGAATTATAACACATTAACTAATATCAGCATGAAACCTTGGATCTAATAGAATACAAATTTCTAGATAGGCTTTCATAAGTATTTCATAGAGAGGTCTGAGATAAACAAAGGCTATTCAGGGAAAGAGATGATTTCACAAACAATAGCATATTCACTATAAATAGACATGGACTATGAACTGCAAACAAACATCCACTTCTGCAATCAGGCATAGGAATGAGACAAAATAACAGGGGACTAAAGAATATCCACAAACTCATCTAAATCAGATCATCCATAGTAGTACACAATATTGCAAAAATAAAGAGGGCTCAAGAACTGTAATATTTCTCTAAAAAATCTTTCAATATATTCTAATTCAATAAGAGAAATTCAGACAAGAAAGCCTAGGGACAAAGAAAAATGCCACAAAAAGCCTTTACAATATCTTAAAATCAATGAGAGATCACAACATATGAAAACCTAGGGGTAGAGAAAATGCCAAAAAATTCTTACATAAGCTGAAAAACTGCTCTGCTAAAAATCTCTGAAACTAACTTATATATACTACTCCTCTAGCACGTAGGCTTAGGAAACAATTTGATTCTAGAAATTAGGGTTTTAATACATTTGCAATAGAATAATCAAAAACCCTAACTCTATTAACTCTACTCATCAATGCCCTAAAAAATATCTTGATCAATCTAATATAGCTTTAAATATCCTTCCCATCATCATTAATGTGAGCCTCAAAAGTCGGTTCGGATTATCTTTCTGTCAGCAACTTGAAATGCTGCGCCACCACCATGAAAGTCTTTGAATATGATCTTTATTAAATATTTGAATTTAAATAATAATGGTCACAGGTGGCACGTGTTCTGCATCAATGGATCTGAAAATACCTCAATTCTATTTTAAAACATAGATGTCGATCTTAGCCTTGTCATTACTGTCTCCATCCTTTAACCCTACCCTTTACCCACCTTATCATATTTTCTTTGTATCATTGAGTCTCTAGACTCCTTCTTTAACCTTAGCTACATTACAAGACCTGGCGACTAAGAAATAGTGTTATCTTCAATCATTTCACTTAACTTTGCATCTATTTGGATACTTGACAACAACCACAAAATCTAATCAGAATCAATTGCTATCGGGAAGTCTCTAGACCATATGAGAATATTATTTCTCTTCATGAGACTTAGAGACCATCAAGAGATCTTAATTTAAGATCAATGACCAGTGGGAAGTCTCTAAATATCCTTGGAATATTCCCTTTCCATATGAGACTCGGTGACTAAAGGCAATCTCAAAGTTGCTAGATAATATGGAATATTCCATTGTGGTTACAAGACTTAGAGACTGAGCACATAAAACCTAGGTCCACTTACTACCATCTATTGATCTATCATTTCCCCATGATCACCAAACTATAAATCCTTCACCCTTTGATAAATCCCACTTTCTAACCATGGTTCTTTCAAAGACCTGGCAACTGAACAGTCTCATGGTCTCAAAACACTTTGTCTGATCATGGTTAGTTCACAAGACTATGTGACTGAAGGACATTAACTCAACTCTTCTCCAAAATTAGGTTACATCTGTGGGTTAGAAAATACATCAAGTCATGAGACCTTTGGATCCTTTTTTAACTCTAAGTTACTTCATGAGATCACGTGACTGCCTTTTGATCAAACATGATCCAATGATCATCGCTGAGTCTCTTGATCAAATGAGAATATTCTTTTCTTTATGGAGACCGTGCGACTAAGGAAATCTCGTAGTTGCCAAAAAAATAGGAATATTTAGTTTTCATTATGCAACTATGAGACTAAATGAAAGGCATAATATGCACATGACTTAAAATAACTTAAGTCATTAGGAAAAGGTAATGAGAAAATAGAAAAGGCATTGGCCGAGCTAGGGTTCATATGAAATTTGCATAGGGTTTTCAACACTTAGGTTATTTTTCATTAACAAAGAAAACCAGAGAGATGAAAAGATTATAGAGGACACAACCAAGACCAAAAAATTAAATATTTTCATAGGCTAGGCTCTACCCTCCTGGGAGCCACATTTACTCCACTGGTAGCCAAAATTTTCATGATGGGGAATATTTGCGTAACATTCTTGGAAATTTCTATGGGATTTCTGTCTGCTAGACTTTGAGAACCAGTAGCTTTTGACATCCATTGGGCATAGAGTCATCCTCTAAGTAAAATAAAACCCTCTATAAAAGATTGAAACCAGGAAGAGGAACCAAAAACTATGCATAAGCACTTCTTGGAAAGCACAAAAATAAACTAAAAAGTAGGAAGAAAACACAAAAACTAACCTAACCTAAACTAACTAGTGCAGAAAATTGGTTAAACAAAACAATTTACTGGGATGCTGAAATAAATACCCTTCCTTATTAGATTATTTTGCATTGAATGCATAAGGATAGCCAATAAGATATGAGGTAGATAAAATTATGTCAAATAATATTGGATTGCCTCTTGAAAAATGAGATCAAGCTCAGTCACCTCAAATATATCATACGAGGATGTCTCAGTGAACTCCATTTTGGATAGGTATCTGATGGGACAACCTCTCAAGATGAGACACTTGGGGTTCTCTTTGATGGGATCCTTATGATTTGCACTCAAATCTTAAGATTTAAAGTGCAGTACAAGCAATCCCGTCAACTCATTCTCCATGGATAGAGGATCTTTATCCTTAATAGAGAAAGTAGAAATCTCTTCATAAATTTTAATCCCCTAAATATTTGGAAATGGTTCTGACTTATATTCATGTATAAGATCTTTGGAAGGAGAGTAATCTAAGACCAGGCTTCTTTCAACAGGCACATAACTTTGAATCTCTACTCCAAGGAATAGGGATTCCTCACATAATCTTTCACAAAAACCTTCTATGATGTTGGAGAAATCATTTTCTTCAGGATTTTTGTCTATGTTCTTTTCTTAGAAAATCTCTTCCATAATTGCAGGCTCATGAATTAGCATATCATCAGGATCACACCCTTCTAGCTACTGCAAAAATATAGATGGGGGCATCACTGTATCTTTCTCATCCTTCTCAACATAACTCGACTTCTCATCCCACCAAGATATGACATCTTGCTCCTCATCAATCCCTTGTTGATGGTGATCCTTATGTCTTAACTGACCTTCAACCATAGGTAATGGAATTTCTTCTTCTTTAACACTAAAAATAGGAAGCTCCTCAAAACTATCAACCAAGGGTTCAAGTTGGGCATTAATCTCCATATCGTGATCACATTGTCCTAACCTATCATAGTCATCACTTAGCACTAATACCTCTAATTTCCTCTCCTCCTCATCACATGAAATATTATCTACTATAGTTCCTTGCTTTGATACTTGATTAGTATCCTTGAAAAACCTTGGCATCTAAAAATTAGGAGCCAGATTCCATTGAGGTTGCCATGGAAGTTAATCATCTTGAGAGACCTAAAGGGTCTCTTGGGATAGAAAATCTTCTTGAACAGACTACCCTTGCAGAGTAGTGGACTAAAAATCCTCAAGTATAGGCTCTTGAAAAGAACTCTTTTCCTTAAAACTTGGGATATGAAATTTAGAGGGCTTAGGGGTAGACACAGAAGGCATACCTTCCTTGAAGCTTGGAAAATTGAATCCCCTATCATCCTAGCATTGCTCCTTTGTAGATAGCTCTATCTCAATACAATTTTTTGGCTGATGTTGACCATCATAAGGTTGCAGCTACTCTATAATAGGTTCACGTGCTTGAAGGATGTCACTAAATCTCAGAAATGAACACTTTATAGGTTCTTCATGTGTAGGCTTTTGGAAGAGATGAGAATTCCATCTTGGAATTTTAGATTTAAGAGCCTCTTGCTCATCAATTCATGATTTCATCTTTTTTGTCTCAATATCAGCTTGGCATTTAAGCTCTTCTTCAAATTGTCTTATTTGTTGTTCATCACTAAGGGTCTTTTCCATTTGGTAAGAAACTAACTCTTTCTCATAGCTTTGATCTTCCATGTCTTGCTACTCCCTTATCTCAAACAACTTATTAGACAAGTCTAACAACAGACTCTTTGTCTCTTCAAACTCCTTTCTTCACAAAAGGGCTGAGCCTTGGGGCTGATTAGGAATATTTGTGTGTTGTTTAGGCATGAAATAGACTTCCTAGGACTGGTTATAGTTCTGAGTCTGTTGCCAATTAGGCTGAGTAGGGGTGGGTGGGTGGTAAGCATGATGAGTTTGCATCTCTTGACTCTCTTATTGTCTCTTTTGTTCCCATGATGCCTCCCATTGGAGATTATGCTCATAAGCATGTGAAAGGGTATATTGATTAGGTGCATATTGAACATATTGACACCCTTCTATGATATGGTAGCTTGGGGTAAAAGTAGGCTTTGGATGATTCTCATATGGCTACTTATCCCATTGAGAATTATTCTCATGATAGGATGGTGAGTAAACTGACTGTCCATAATAACTTGACATGTCTACTCATGCAATTAGCTAGAATTTTGAAAATGAAAGATTTGAAACATACCAACACTTGATCTTTGAAAAATAGTAGACCTTCCAAAGTCACCATACATCCAGCACAATGACCTCTTCTAGGTTAGTAATATGTTATCATCTTATTAGAGATAACATATCTTCAAAAATAAACTTCTTTTGTTGTCCCACTGGGCATGCCAGAAATGTTATACACTAAATTTTGCACCCTAGGTCAAGCTCTCATAGTCTTGATAATCTAGTATTACATAGGAATCATTTCCAGGTTGTGGGACCTTTGCTAATTGAAATGATACCTCTAGGTTCTAGGCTGGTTCTTCTTGGATTATCACCTTAATTTTCTCTTTATGCATGAAAGTAAACTGGATAGGAAAAGGGATAGAAGGAGTGTTGAAAGGGAAATAACTTAAAGAAAACTATCCTACTAGGTGATACACCAAAGGTAACATTAATTATAACACATTAACTAATATCAACATGAAACATTGGATCTAATAGAATACAACTTTCTAGATAAGCTTGCATAAGTATTTCATAGAGAGGTCTAACATAAATAGAGGCTATTTAGGTAAAGAGATGATTTCAAAAACAATATCATATTCACTATAAATAGACATGGACTATGACCTCCAAAAAAACATCCACTTCTGTAATCAGGAACAGGAATGAGACAAAATGACAGGGGACTGAAGAATATCCACAAACTCATCTAAATCAGATCATCCATAGTAGTACACAATATTGTAGAAAGAAAGAGGGCTCAGGAACTCCAATATTTCTCTAAAAAATCATTCAATATATTCTAATTTAGTAAGATAAATTCATACAAGAAAGCCCAGGGATAGAGAAAATGTCATAAAAAGCCTTTGCAGTATTTGAAAAATCAAAGAGAGATTACAGCATATGAAAACCTAGGGGTAGAGAAATGCCACAAAAATATTACATAAGCTGAAAAATTGCTCTACTAAAAAGCTCTAAAACTAACTTATATATACTACTGCTCTAGCACGTAAGCTTAGAAAATAATCTGATTCTAGAAATTAGGGTTTTAATACATTTGCAATAGAATAATCAGAAACCCTAACTATGTTAACTCTACTCATCAATTCCCTTAGAAATATCTTGATCGATCTGATATAGCTTTCAATATCCTTCCCATCGTCATTAATGTGAGCCTTAGAATTCAACTCAAATTATCTTTTTGTCTGCAACATAAAATGTTACGCCACTATCATGAAAGTATTTGAATATGATCTTTATTAAATATTTGAATTTAAATAATAACGGTCACAAGTGGCGCGGGTTCTACATCAACGACTCTGAAAATACCTTAATTCTATTTTAAAACATAGCCATCGATCTTACCCTTGTCATTACTATCTCCATCCTTTAACCCTGCCCTTTACCCAAGTTATCATCTTTTTTTTTTGTATCACTGAGTCTCTAGACTCCTTATTTAACCTTAGTTACATTACAAGATCTGACAACTGAGAATTCACATTATCTCCCTTCATTTCACTTAACTCTGCATCTATTTGGAGACTTGATGACAATCACAGAATCTGATCAGAATCAACGGCTATCAAGAAGTCTCCAGACCATATGAGAATATTGCTTCTCTTCACGAGACTTAGCGACCACTGAGAGATCTTAATTTAAGATCAACGACTAGCGGGAAGTCTCTAAATAGCCTTGGAATATTCCCTTTCCTTATGAGACTCGGCACCTGAAGTCAATCTCAAAGTCGCCAGATAATATGGCATATTCCACCATGGTTACAAGACGTAGAGACTAAGAACATAAAACCTGGGTCCACTTACTGCCATGTGTTGATTTGTCATTTCCCCATGATCACCAGACTGTAAATCCTTAACCCTTTGATCAAACCTGCCTTCAAACCATGGTTCTTTTAGAGACCTAGCGACTGAATAGTCTTGTGGTCTTGAAACACTTTGTTTGATCATGATTAGTTTACGAGACTCTGTGACTAAAGGGCTTTAACTCAACTCTTCTCCAAACTCAAGTTACATATGTGGGTCAGGAAATATATTGAGTCGAGGCCTCTGGATCCTTTGTTAACTCTGAGTCACTTCATGAGATCACATGACTACCCTTTGATCAAACATGATCCAATGATCATCGCTGAGTCTCTTGATCAAATGAGAATATTCTTTTCTTTATGGAGACCTCATGACTAAGGCAATGTCATAATCGCTAGACAAATAGGAATATTTAGTTTTCATTATGAGACTAGGAGACTAAAGGAAAGGCATAATACACACATGACTTAAAAGAACTTAAGTCATTCAAAAAAGGTAATGAGAAAATAGAAAAGGCATTGGCCAAGCTAGGGTTTATATCAAATTTGCATAGGGTTTTCAACAGTTAGGTTATTTTCATAAATAAGGCAAACCAGAGAGCTGAAAAGATTATAGAGGACACAACCAAGGCAAGAAAATTAAATATTTTCATAGGCTGGGCTCTACCCTAATGGGAGCCACATTTACTCCACCTATAGCCAAAATTTTCATGATGGAGAAAATTTGGGTAACAGGTACCAAGTGGGTTGGTTAAATTTAACCCTGATTACCTTTTGGAAGCTTAGTTGATCCTCCTAAACCTCACCTAAAGTTAACCTACTAAATTCAACTAACTCCACTTAATCTTAGGATTCCTAACCTTGGGATAAGCATGGTAACTATATAGGTTAACCTTCTAGTTGGTTTCATACCTATTCTAGTTATATTTACTAGCCATGCGAACACATTAAACACACATGTGTCAAGTGACACAACATAATTAACATACAAGGCATGAATAATTTTCACATTTACAAAATTAATTTAAATACAATCATGCATATTACATTTAAAAATCAAACACATCACACTGAGGTTCTTGTCTCTTTATCTAGACATAACCTTAGCTTTACAAAATTTACACACATCTATTCTTGATTCCTCATTTTGGAACCATGGTCAATCTCCTGCAGACTCATTGAAATCATCAGTAGTCCAAGAAATCACCATATAAAACATAACATGATAAATGATATAAAGAAAACATATATTCACTAATAATTTACATTATCCAATGATTCATCGTAACTCAAACGATATCCACTTTTTTATTAAATATGCATAAACATAAACTTATAAATCAATTTTCATAGTGATAACATCTAAAATACATATCCATCATACTGCATTATCTAAAAGTAATCATAGAAGTCATCTGAATTAACTAACATTAAAAATTACATAGGCATATTAACATCATAATCAAAATGCTGAATAAACATAGCATAGGATCTAAATAATCCTAAAATAATGACATATGTTCAAAAAATTAAAGTGTCTCAAAATGAAAATCAACTAAAGAGTATAGTAAGGAAAATCAGTGTTGAGTTATGACAGGCTAGGGTAGGCATCACATCCTCCCCCTCTAGGCATGAACATCCTCCTAGAGTTCATCAAAGAGGTAGGGGAGATGAGATCTCATCTTTGTTGTATCCTCCCATGAGGTTGTAAACTTATCATAACTATCCCACTAGACCCTAACCTAGTATAGCTCTCTGCCTTGAAGGTCTAGGGTTCATTGAGCCAATATGTGAATGGGATCCAAAGACAGCTATCTATCTGAATCCACCTACAAACTATCCAAATATAAAACATGAGACTCATCATATATGTACTTCCTTACAATTGAAACATGAATCACATCATGGATGTGTGATAGGATAGGTGGAAAGGATAGATGATATGAAACTAGTACTATCCTCTCTAGGATCTTGAAAGGTCCAAAAAAATGAGGTGTAAGCTCAAATTCCTTTCCAAAATAGATTAGACTCTTATGCGACCACACTCTCAAGAATAATCTATCTCCAACAAAGTAAGATTGATCTATCCTCTTCACATCTACATATTTCTTCTGCCTATCCTAAGGCTCTCTGAGATTCTACCTAATCAAGGTTACCTGCTGCTCCATATCTTTGACTAACTTAGGACCAATGGAAACTCTATCCTTGATCCTATACCAACTCAATAGTGTCATGCTTGGTCTATAATCAAGATCTTAGTAAGGAGGCATACTCAATGAGGTATGATGCTCGTTATTATAGGAAAACTCAACTAGGTGTAGCTACTCTTCCCATTGGGTGTGATCAAC
Source organism: Thuja plicata (assembly GCA_018584345.1). NCBI lineage: Eukaryota > Viridiplantae > Streptophyta > Pinopsida > Cupressales > Cupressaceae > Thuja > Thuja plicata. Next base: position 2,381,262 of record MU223665.1, read on the forward strand.
TAGGTGTAGGTACTCAACTATTAGCATAAGATCATTTAATAATGCACTAATCTGATCTGTAAGTCATGGAAAAGCTTCACAAGACTAGAAAACTTGGATTTAGCCATTAGCATCAAGAGAAGATAGGTCCAAACCAAAAAATCAATAAATCTCCACCAAGATAGAATGAATCACTATTTGAACCCAAAAATATATTCCACATGATGTCTAGAAAAATTCATTAGGTCTACAAGAGTCAATGAGAAAACATGAAGGAACACAATTAAAAAAATAGAAACTAGAAAGTAGGAACAAACTAAAAGGAAATAATTTTGGTTGATTCAATATTGCCAAGAAGGCCAAGATGCTCATACATCAATAATCATAATCTTAGAGGAGATCTAATCGATTTACAATTTATCACACCATTATTCATTAAGTTATAATTACTTCTTATGCCTCACTAGTTATATTTCTACTTTGCATTGCACGCACTTTTCAAATAAGCATACCTAGATTAAATCAATTTCAAATAGTAAAGTATTTGTACTAATTTTTTGTTTCATAGATAATCATAGATACATTAAGAGAGGAAGAAACACATGAGTCCTACTACTACTCCCATTTCAACCAATTCTTTAACTAACACATTGAATCCTTTTATCCAATGTCTTTACTTTCTATCTTTAATTACCTTAATAGGAGTGTATTCAAGAGTAACCATTTGTATCATTAAATTCATTCACAATAAAATTTTAAGTAATCTAGTTGAGATAAAAATACTCTCCATTGAATGGTGGAGAGTGGGAATGGTGAATGGTGGGGAGAAGAAGACCATTGCAGTCACAAAGTGAGAAATTCAAAGAGTTTTGTCACCTTAGTAACTCTGACAGAGGGCGTCAGCAACAAAAATCTGTAGGTGAATCGCAGGGTGTACATTCTGACATGGCAAAACTATTCCATGGAACCCCTTTTGTCCAGCCTGCAAATCCTTGACTCAGTCATAGTAGCCACTTACCCAATGAATTTTTTCATTTTCATTTTGTGGAGAAGAATATCCCAGTCAAGTCTAGCAGTAAGTTTACTACCAACATTTTCTTTGGGAAAGCCACAGTTCAGCCGGTGAAACCTTTTTTCATAAACCCTAGATTTTAGTTTAAACCTCACAAGGATTGCCAGCATAAAGGTAAGGAAGTGAATTTGGAGTGGGGAATGGCGAATGGTGGACAGCAGGAATGGTGAATGGTGGGGAGAAGAAGACTGTTGCAGTTGCAAAGTGAGAAATTCAAAGAGTTTTTCCACCTTAGTAACTCTGACAGAGGGCGTCAACAACAACAATCTATAGGTGGATCGCAGGGTGTACATTCATACATGGCAAAACTATTCCATGAAACCCCTTTTGTCCAGCCTGCAAATCCTAAACTCAGTCGTAGCAGCCACTTACCCACTAAATTTTTTCATTGTCATTTTGTGCAGAAGAATATCCCAGTCAAGTCCAGTAGTAATTTTACTACTAACATTTTCTCTGGAAAAGCCACAGTTCAGCCAGTGAAACCTTTTTTCGTAAACCCTAGATTTCAGTTTAAACCTCACAAGGATCGCCAACATAAAGGTAAGGAAGTGAAAGGTGTGGTTCAGGGTTATTCAAGCTTTGAGTATGGAGAATCATCCCGCCAAGCTCATATTAGATCGGCACCTTTCCAACACCAAACTATGGCACCTCCCCAGAAGAATTATCTTAATAAGAGAACAACAATTAATCAGCACAAGAAGGGAAAATTTGTTGAGGTCTAGCCGGTATTTGATATTTGTGAAGGTACCCCCCCAGGAACCCCTATGCAAATAAGGTATGCGCACACGACTATAAATCATGCTAGTGTAGATCCGGATGCCTCCAGAGTTAGAACGCCCTTTAAACCATATAAAATCTGGATGCCCATTCGAAATCTCAACCCTTCAACACATGCCCACTTGCATACTGATGGTCACTCTCTAGATTTTGGAATGCATTATCATGGAGACCCGGTAGATTCTGAAGTGCATTTTCGTGGAGATCTAGTTAGGAACAAAGGCATCAAGCAACCTCTGGAGATCACCCTGCCATAATAGATTTTACAAAACTCAATTGAAGCTTTGCAAGGCACAATGCTTATTGGTAAGTTCACAAACCCATCTCTTGAGTTTGAGGTTATCAGAAAATGGGCTTTTGATAGCTGGAAGGGTTTATCAGACATCTTTCAACTGGATTCAGCTATAGGTGTTTTTGTAGCATCTTTTGATTTAGTAGATTTTAGGGATGATGTCCACCATTTTAAAGGATGGTTCTGTAATGGCTATAATTTATTTACTCGGGTGTGGAAACCAAACTTTAAGCCTATTAAATTTGAATGTTTTTTTTATCCATACTAGATCTCCTTCCCAACGCTCCCATTAGAATACAGGGATCTCAAAATTGTGGAAATTATTGCAAATAATATTGGCATTTTTTTCAAGCATGATCTTATTCCATTTGAATACCAACATCATGATACCCACATTTGTGTGTTACTTTTTTCTTCAAAACTGCCCCCAGATCAGATTAAGATTAAGTCAAAGTGGGGGATATTGGTGTAGAACATTGTTGTGGAGGATGCAAATACTTGTCAGAAACATCAAAATTGGCTAGGTCATTTTACCACACAATGCAAGAAATCAGGGCATACTAAGACCCTCGCATGTGTGGATTAGTGCACAAATTCAGTAGAAAGCTCTGTACAAAATCCCACACAAAATATGGGAGAGGAAACCAAAATGCACAAGGATTTGAGCATTTTTTATTCAGGTTTTAAGGCCAGTATTCCCCCCCCTAATAATTGAAATAGTAGTAAATAAAGAGCTGATCTCAGTGGTTAATCTTCCTGATCATAGCTTTCTTTCATAGATTTAGAAAATGTATAGCTTCTTCACCTCTGAGATTAGAAAATTATCAGTCCATTGTTGGATCACCCAGCCTAAATCATATTCAGTGCCCTTATTACCAGCGATTACCTTGAGGGAACAACCGGAGTTACAATCTTCAATGGTAAACAATATAGTACACCAGTTAATGTATCAAAATTCACCAATCAATATTTGCAGCATATAGGACTCACTTAGTCATCAAGCAGTCAGTGATTTGAAGGCTAGACAATTCTCAGAACAAATGATTGTAGAACTAGCCACCAAATTAATCTTTGAGATAGCGGAAGAAGACGGGTTGCTTGAGGAATTAGACATAATTAACACACAACCAAATTTGGCACTTTCTAAAGTTGTTGTTCATAAGGACTATCTATCACCTATTGCCTATGGTCAGACTTCTCTACCAAAAGCACCTTGGGAATTACAGGAATACCAAACTCCACTTGATACTTCTAATCTTTTGACCATTAAGGACATTTCAGATCTTGAGCATGATGAAAACTTGGAAGAAATCCTTCAAAAGCAAGTTGGAGGAATGGAAGAGAGATACAACACTTTTGGAACTAGACAATGAGGAGATACAATATCTTGGCAATTAGGAGAAAGATATGATAGCTCAAAATTTAGATCGGGACATAGTGGCCCATAAGAAGAAGACTCAAGAGATAGAAGAAGTAATTCCAGATTACTCAGAGCCAAATCCTAATCAAACCTCAATATAGTTGGGTTGTAATTATACACTACTATCTATCCAACAAACCCCCTCTATGACTACCCAGGTCAAGCCTGTAATGAAAAAAAGAGGAAGAAAGTCCAAACACACTCAGATTAAAGAAGAAATTGCAGCAGGTATCCAATCTTCTCTATATGGAAAGTTCACACCTTCCAAAGAAATGACAAGGAGAACGATGTGGTCTCCTTTTTAGTCATGAAGATTATCTCATGGAATGTTAGAGGTTTAAATGCCTCTAACAAAAGGGGTAGAATTAAGCAAGAGCTTGATTCTATGAAAGCTGATATAATCTTGTTCCAAGAAACAAAACTGTCACAAGAGAATTTTGATAAAATAATTGGGAAATGGACAAACTAGAAATCAAACAAAAGACCAGGTTTGGGCACATCTGGGGGCCTGGTTGTATTATGGGACCCTAAATCAATCCAAGGAAAGAACACAAACCAATCAGATAATTGGAAAGCAGTAAGCATGAGTTGTTATGACAAAAAATTCCTTCTCATCAATGTCTATGGTCCCATTGCAACAATGGATAAGCAGAGAGTTTGGCAGGAGCTGACTCACATGATTCAATCACATCAGTTACACCACATAATTATAGGGGGTCACTTTAATGCTATACTAAATTTTTTAGAAAAATGTGGAGGCATTAGTCCACCCTTGAAAACAATACAAGACTTTTCTCACTTTGTACAAGATAATAATCTTGTGGACATTGAGCCAAGTAAAGGGACATATACTTGGACCAACAAAAGATCTGATATTGCTTAGATTGCCATAAGACTAGACCGGTTTTTTGTATCATAGCATTGGAATCTTTCTAAGACAACCATTCAATCAGAAATCTTACTTAAAACAGGCTCAGACCACTTTTCCATCAACATCCAAGTAAATTTTAACTTGGTTTCTCAGAATATACCTCATAATTCATCCTTCAAGTTTGAAAGAATGTGGTTACAACACCCATCATTCATGCCTCTAATTAGACAATGGTGGAGTGTCCCTCACTTGGACGGTACTAAAATGCATCAATTTGCAACCAAGCTAAAATGTACTAAAACCCAAATCAAAAAGTGGAATGAAGTAGTTTTCAAAAATATTTTTAAAGAAAAAGAGATTGTAAAGAAAAAACTAGAGGAAGTGTTGGACAAGATCACAGAACATGGCATGGATAATGACTCCTTGATAGCTTAGAAAAGCCTATCTTTGGAGTGGGAAGAATTATCCAGTAGAGAAAAAATTTATTGGAGACAAAAATCTCGGGAAATATGGCTGAAAGATGGGGCTAAAATCACAAAAAATTTCCATGCATCAGCTAAACAGGATACAACAGCTAGTCAGATTTTCTCAATCAACAATGCAGACACAGGTGCCTCAATTACAGATGCCGAAGGCATACAAGATGAAGGGGTGAGATTCTTTAAAACCTTGTTGGCCCCTCAGATTCCACATCCCTACTTGGATGACCGGGAGGCAGATCTTCTTGCAGCTATTCCATCTATTGTTAAAGAATCAGATAAAATCAAGCTAATGGTGCCATTCACAATTTAGGAACTAAGGAAAGTAGTCTTCTCCCTTCCTCCAGATAAAGCTCTAGGTCTGGATGGATTCACGACTCTCTTCTTCCAAGCATTTTGGGACATAGTAGGGTGGGATCTATTAGGTGTTATTGAAGAATCAAGATCTAGTAGGAACATGTTAAAATACTTCAATACTACCAATATAGCTATTATTCCCAAAGTGAAAGTACCTAAGACCTTTGCGGAGTTTAGACCCATCTCCTTATGTAATACAATCTACAAAATTATTACAAAAGCCATATATCTCAGAATGCAGCAATTAATTCCAAGCTTAGTATCTCAGCCTCAAGGTGGTTTTGTCCCTAATTGGGAAACAATGGAGGGAGCACTAATAGCACATGAAACACTCCATTCCATTAGTACAGGAAAAAATCCAAATTTTGTCATTAAGTTGGATATGATGAAAGCATATAACAGGGTTTGCTGGAACTTCCTATTTAAAGTCTTGCACAAATTTGGATTCTCAAAAGCATGGTGTAAATGGGTACGCGCCTGTGTATCAGGGGCCTGGTTTTTAGTAGTGATTAATGGAGTACCAGCGAGATTTTTCTCATCTACACAAGGGGTTAGGCAAGGAGATCCTCTATCCTCAGTTCTTTTTATACGGATGGCTGAATCTTTTAGTAGGCACATTCAACACAAGCAGACTTCAGGACTATGGAAAGGTGCATGTATTAGTGAAACAAGAATTTTCATTACCCACACCTTATTTTTAGATGACACCCTTCTGTTTGGAACTTCTTCAGTTTTAGAAGAAAAATAGATTAAACAATCCCCGAATATATACACATCAATCTCAAATCAAAAAGTGAATTCGTAGAAATCTAAGATTTACTTGTTCAATACAAATAAGATAATTTCCAACAAGATTGTCAATATTCTAGGCTTCACAGTAGACTTTCTACCATCAATTTATTTGGGAATTCCTTTCTTTGTAGGAGCCAACCAAACAAGCTATTGGATGCCAATTATTAACAAAATCAAATCAAGAGTGGTTGCTTGGAATGCAAGGTGGCTGTCCCTCTCAGGCAAAATCCTCCTTATAAAGATAGTGCTTTCAGCAATTCCAAATTATTATCTTTCAGTAACTAAAGCTCCCTCTTCATTCATTAAAGCCATACAAAAGATTTTGAGAGATTTTCTTTGGACAAAAAATATGAATGGAGAAAAGAAAATTCCCTTGGTATCACTTGATTATATGACACAAACAAAACATCTTGGCAGAGCGGGGATTCATGATCTTCATAATAGGAACAAAGCATTTGGAGGGAAGCTAGTTTGGAAAATGTATTCTAAGCCCAACAACATTTGGTGTCAAATCATGCAGCAAAAACATTTAGACAATAACAATCGTGCTAGAATCTTGACCATCCTTGATCCTCCGAAAGGTTCAGCAATATGGGATTTCATGATAGCCTCAAGGGAGATTGTAACTAACTATATCTCCTGGGAATTTAATAGTGGGTATCAAGTTAAATTTTGGCATGACTCATGGAACGGGGCCCTGCCACTAAGCAAGATGGAAGGAGTGGATCACATGAAAATTGCATCAGAAAATTTGTGGGGGTCACTTCTGGTAAACTATGTCTCTGCAATTTCAGTACATTCAAGAAAGGTGATCTGGAAGGATCCATCAGAACTGAATCTTCCTCCCCAGGACTGCTAACTACTGGAAAATATTTTCTTGGAAAAGATAGTGTTCTTATCAAATTTAGATGATAAGGTGCTTTGGGCCCCTGGAAAAGAAGGCAGTTACAACGTTAAGGATGGGTATAACATCATCCAACAACAGGAAATCAAATCGCCTTCCTACTGGGCATTCACATTTTGTTGGAGTTAATTAACACTACCCAAAGAAGGCTGCTTCTCATGGTTAGCATTAAAAAGTAGGATTTTAACCAGTGACAGACTTCACAAACTAAAGATTGCAAAACCTTTTAATTTCTTACTATGTGGAAAAGTATCATAAAGTGTAGACCATTTATTATTATCCTGCACATTTGTACAACATTGCTAGATTTTTGTGCGGAGAAAACTTCATTATTTGATGCCATTACCAAGAAATCTCTAGGAATTGTTCCAATCTTGGCTAGAATTATACCCAGACTCCTTATTTTCTACATTATGGACATGTATACCAGCATTGGTTGTGTGGGCAATTTGGTGGGAGCGTAATAAAAGAATCTTCCGCAAAATCTCCTCTACAATTGAAGTAGTGCTATCTAAATTGGAAAAGTCAATATCTGAAATGGTGAACTCCATTCATTCAAAGCTTAAGGGTAACCTACATATGACAATCTGGGATAGTGTGATCGCAAGGGAATGGAAACATATTCATGTACCATTTGATTGGTATCAATGAAATCATAAATTTGATCCACAAGATCGCAAGCTGATTCATTGGCTCCCTCCAAATGAAGGGATTGTGAAACTAAATTTTGAAGGATCCTCTCAAGGCAACCCATGAGACTTAGGAGTAGGTGTATGTATCTGAGATAATCATGGAGTTGTTAAAGAATTAAAAATTTTCCCTCTTCCTCGTGGTACAAATAATATGGTGGAAGCACATGGATTATTCATGGGCCTCACATTGGCTAAAGCAGGAGGATTTAAATGACTGCAAGTAGAAGGGGATTCCTTGATCATTATTAATAGCTGCATAAAATGGCAAATGCACAGCTGGCAATTAGGATATGTCTTTTGACAAATTTGGTTCCTTTTGGATTCATTTGATGAAATGTTCATATCCCATACCCTTCGTGAGGGGAATGCAGTGGTAGACTATCTTGCTAATATAACATGCGATGGCCATGACAAGATGTCACTTGCACCTGCCAAAATCATTAAACAGGACACTAAACTATAGGATTTGGTTCATGTGGATATGACAGCCTCCTCATCAGAATAGATTGTGAATCTGGCAACTTAAATTATTACTTGGTAAGGTGGATTTTGGGTACACAGATTCAGTATTTCATAGGATGTGGGATCGGTGCCATTAAGTGATAGTATTAATAGCTACAGATGATATGCCATAATTATATTCTCCCTTATACTCTTAACAACTTGTTTACATGTGTGGTCTGACTGTGTGCTGCAAGGATGTACATTCCAAGAATATTTTGTGGGAACTCTTCATTCCCAAGGTACGAATTGAGATCAACCTACTTCATCCCTATGATTTGTGGAGATTTGACAGATAGGGAAATTTATGGTTTGGACGATGGGAGTATACCTATGGCTCTATTTATTTCCTCATTCACACTTACACATCAGCCATTTTGATTACTTCAATTTGTAACAATGGAGCTGAGGACTGGGCAGATTTTGAAGTGCAGATAATGCGGCAGGTATCACCATGATGTGTTGCCAAGAAATTATAGACTGAAGATACAAGCTCCAGGGATGGAAGAGGTCTTGCCTACGAACATTGAGGAGGGATCTTTTGATGCCATGTTTGTCTGACACTCATCGAGAATCTGGACTACTATCTGCATAGTAATTGGGGAAGAAATCTTGGCACCGCATGTTCGTCAATTCTTTTTTCCAGCACAACTTATAGCCATCTTCCTGTCCAATGCTTTGGACCTCATTTAGTCAGTGCCCCTATTCATTTCGTTGGTGGAGAAAGTCATTAATCCAAGTTATCTAAAGAACAATGAGCTTATGAGGGTGATACAAAAATATGCTCTATGGGATGGACTGGCATTAGTTGGTGGTTTATTTTCCCACCATGAACTGCTCATGAATCACGATTACATGCTGGTATATGTAAGCATAAAATACTCTTTGGAGAAGCAGGATGCAAGGTATGTAGAAAACACTCTCCACTCTGTTAATCAGTGTCTAGGGTTTCATATGGTGAACTCTATCAAAATCAAGGTGAACACGTTACTTGATCTTCTCAAATTCCCAAACTCTCCCCCATCTCGGACAGAACAACTATTGCATTCATGCCCTATTTTCAGTGGACATTCCTCAAGGATGATGGAAGTGATGTCAGACCTCAACATTCATCCTTCGAGTATGGGTAGTGATGCTTTTATGGGTGATCAACTTGCACACGCTGCTGAAAATGATGCACCCTATTTTCAAGCTTCAGTGTGTGCCTCTGGATGGCTTCTCGGCACGACACTTGAGGAAGAACCTTCACATCCCGCTTCATCAGAATTAGTGGTGGGTGTTGCTACTGAATCTTCAGGTTGGTCCCTGCATGTTACAAAGACTCTAGATGTAGATTGGGGATCGGAGGACATGGTTGAATAAATGTTATAGTGTTGAGCACTATTAAAATCTGAAGGTTTTTTTGTTAAGTTAGTAACTAACTTTGTCATGTAATATTTTTGGAACATTGGTTCATTAGTGGGTTTTGTGATGTGTGGTCAATAGGCACATAGCATATAACTGGAACTCCCCGGTATATGGGCTAATATTGTAAAAATGTTTAAGTGTTAATTGGATATCTTATGTAACTGCATATGCAACAGAATACTATCGACTATATACTTGTATATAACTATGATTCTGGTGTTTCTTACTGGTTCTTCCACGGGGGAGTTATTGAATTAGATTATTATTAATAAAATATGGTGGATACTCCACTTTTGCTTAAAAAAAAAAAACAATACTCTCCATTCTAATATAACATCATATACATATTGTAACACCCCAAAATTGGCACCTTACAATTCTAATCAATTTTGGTGCATTTTCTCATCATCAAAGTCCTATTGTACTAGGCAAATTCTCCTTCCTAATTGTCTTTAATTGACTTAGTCTCAAATGCAGAAAACTTGAATTTGTATAAATCTTACACTATATTTAATTCCTAATTTTTCATGATTTATTAGCTAAAAATCCCTATGATTAATTAATTTAATTATAAAGTCCTAAGTGCTTTTAAATTAAATTAATTCCATCCCCTTTAGCTAATACACATCAAAAGGAATTGAATAATTATTTAGTTATTTGAATGGATTATCCTCAAAAGAATTCCATAATTCCATGTGAAAAGTCACTCATGTGGCAATAATTCATTTCTTTAATTAAATAATTCATCATTTTGTCTCACCTTCCTCCATGGAAATGAAGAGTCAGCCATTTCTTTCCAAGAAACTATTCATCCTCTTTCTAGGTTCTTCTATATTATGGACTTCCTTTTCTTCATTTGAGAGGAGCAATTTGAGAGTATCTAAACTATAGAAAAATCTTGTCTCAATTCTTTCATGTTTTCAATCATTTGTTGCATAATTAGTATAATCTCATCTAGATTAATGGCATTTTTCATCTTAAATTAGTTTTCTTATGTATCCAATAGCTTAATTCCATTCTTTCTTTCAAATTTCTTAAATTAAAATATGCACTTTCATTCTTAGATTGCAATGGCATTTCTCATATAGAATTGTTTTAATTTCAGTTTTTATAATGCTTTAAAATCCTCCATTTTAGCAATGGTCATGGTTGTTGGCTCTCAATCTAAGATTAAATGAAAAACCCCAACTAAATAGGAGGTAATAGGTCGATTCAATCAAATTTGTGGAATGGACAATTCATGTTCATTTTCGTAATTCGATGATTAAGCAATGACTATGTTGTTTTTGTGCCTGATTAAGAGGTCACATTCAAACACACATTTCAACGCCCACCGTGGGGTAGAAAATTGATTTCTGACCTCGCTCTCAAAAAAATTTCTGATAAAATTATGTGCTCTACTGTACGGCTGTACTTGTCTGTGTACAGATTCTCATGCAAGAATTCTTAGTAGGCCATGCGAAGTTTTGCACTTCCTCATGTGAAACCTTGCAATTCCTCATGGGAAGTCTTGTACTTCCTCGTGTGAGACTCGGGGCCAATTTTTTTAAAATTTCACTGGTTTGCAAGTATAGTTTCTATTTTTCCTGATCATTCTAACATGTTGTTGTTTCTTATCTTTCTAATTTTTCTAACAGCATAATAGTGGGCAGCAGGTTGCTTGACAAAGATAAAATCTTGCTAATGGTTTTCTTGCAGGACGGTTGTCAAAGATTATAAAAAAACATTGTGCTTGTTTATTGCTTTTTTCGCATAGTATAAATAGGGCCTTGTTAAAATTTCTTAGGAATCTTGATAGAAAAATAGGGGAATAGGCTCTCGATTACATGGAAGTGATGCCCATGGATGACTCTGAGACCCAGACGTTGCTAGCATGATGGAGACCTAGGGAAGCAAGGAAAGATTAATGAACCTTTAGCACGTTCATTTGTTAGGGAACTATGCTATTCTCTCTTTAAGAGAATCAAAAACCCAAAGGCTTGTGAATCGGTTGGAGGAGAGTTATCTCAGTGATGAATATGTCTTGCATGTTTGGGAAAGGTGAAGAGGTAGAGAAGTATGCTCTTCTCTATTTGAGAGAATTATAAAGTCTGAACCTCAAATCCAAGCCAAGCTTTATGTCACCTTTAGAGGGCTTGTCAGAAGTTGAACCTATGGTAACGACCCAAGTGAGTACACACCTATCACCAGTGATTCCACCTCACTATAATAAATTATACTTTGTTGAGTCCAAAGGCTCCAAAGCCATGGTAACTTCTTTCTCAGGATTTTGACTATCATCTTGAGAAAGCCTTGCTTGTTGTACTGAGCGGCACCGCTCCTAGCCCTGCTTGCGGGGGTGTATGAATTTCAAGTTTTGGTGTGGCCATGAGGTCCCAGCTATATATCAGGGGCACCAAATCTTATTGTGAACAAAATCCCACTAAAAACTTTCTTAGTTAGATTCCTACCCAGATCACCTCCAAAAGAAGACATAATCTGTGCGCAGGGAGGGGGAAGAATCTCTCCCCTAGATTCTCAACATAGGTATGCACCTAGATGCTTGAGGTGGTATATGACACTGGCCCCTACTTTAAGGGTAACCTTTGAACATATATTGCTGAGTCCTTGGAAACACCAAAAACATGGGCGCTCTCTTGAGGGTGACACTGCTGTGTGAGGTGCACACATACACATAAGACAGTGAGACACAAATTTTGTCTTCTCTACCATTTTTTATGTAGGGATAACTAAGTGTTTGTTTTGAGTCTTAAACTGTCTAATCATGATTAAACAAAGACTCCCATCATTCTGCCAAGTTGCTTTGTCCTTGGTAGAACTATTTGCAACTACTTCTTGCATCACTATTGTCTGATCAAAACTTTGTGCTTGTTAACGATTTCTTGTCACATTCAAACTGAGACTGCTGATCTAAACTATCATAAAAATACCCTAAATCTATAAATTATGTCAGAGAACAATCCTAACTATGTCTCAAAATCTAATTTTTGTCTCAAAAATTGAGTTGATCTATCGAAACCTGGAGTTTTCTTGCGTGATTTTTTGCACTTCCTCACATGAGCTTTCATTTTCTCATGTGTAGTTACAAGTTTCCTCACATGAAACAAAAATTTCTTGCATGAGTTATTTCCCATTGACTGATGTGATTTTCGTTTGATCTAAATTTTGCCTGAGCTCTAATTGCCTGTTTCCCTATTGTCTACAGTCTAAAACTGATTGTCTCGAGTTGCAAACTGATTGATTCTTGCTCAAATTCATTTTTTCCCTTTGTCTTTGTCCTACCTTTCTGTGCTTTTGTACCTTTCAATGCAATAGTCACATCTCGATTGTTCTAGCCATACTCTCGATGATTCATGTCGGGTGTATTCCACATCTTGGTTGTTATAGCCTTTATCTCCTTTTCGCTATTTCTAGAGATAGAGTTCTGAGTTGGATCTTAAGTCCTCCCTCCTCTTCAATATTCTTAGCAAGCACATCAAGACAATCTTACAATGTCTAAAAGAAAAGAAGAGATTCTTAGGGAAACTTTATTACAACAATTTCAAACTTTGGAATCTGAACTCCAAAGATTAAAGGGGAAAAAGGATACTTCATTTGACAAATCCTCATTAAGATCAACTTATCCTTTTCTATTTGATCATGATTCTCATATCTCTCCACTTTCTTGCAACATGGATAAATCTTGGTATGACAATCCCATCTTTGATCAAGAACAATTTGATGACACTCCCATCTTTGATCAAGAACAATTTGATGACAATCCCAACTTTGATTAAGACCAATTTTATGAAAATCCCAAATTTGATCAAGAGAATGTAGAGGAAGCTATGACAACATCAGATGAAATCCTTTTCTATCTGCAAAAGAAGGATATTGCAAGTCAAGAAGTGTCTAATTATCCTTCAGAGAGAATTTTTACTCCTTTGGGCCAATCTTATGAATCTGCATTGGCAGAACTTATTGAGCATAATCTCATCACATTGCCTCAAGCCACATCATATAGATTTAGATTCTTGAGTCCCTATTGTGCATATCATCGAAGCAATGAGAATAAAACTTCATCTTGCATGGAGTTGAAACATAAAATCCAAAATCTCATAGATGATGGAATAATCGAAGTGGAAAATACTAACGAATCATCTAGTGAAAATACTAATCTCAAGAATTATCAATATTAGGAATCCATTTCTAGCAATGGTTCGCATATCACATCTCCTAAAGCTTGTTCATCTGTATCAAGGATTGAACCTAATGATGACTACGTCTACCCTCAAGGACTACCTCTAAAAGAGATCCAAGCTAATCCACATATGACTGCAATTCCTTCTCAGGCTTCAAAGAACATAGACCCCAAGCTTCCATGTACTTCAATGTTTATCATGCCTACTCAAAATGATACTCTGTCAACCTTTCAAGAATCCCTCATGCATATCAAAACTCCTACCTTGTCCTTAGAAATGGCTCCAGGTCAAGGAGACAACCCTAAGTATGAACAAATAAATATCAGTAATGATCAAGATCAATATACCATCTATCTTTATCCAATGGTTGACCAAAGTCACACATCTCAAGAGTCTCATGATGATCCTTCCATCCCATTCCATTTCTCCCTAGAAGAAACTCTTACATCTCCTATATCTTATCCATCTCCCAAGCAAGATCAAGATATCCTTTCCACCATCTCTAATAAACCTATTGAAAATCAAGAGAAAGGTATCCTTTGTACACCATCTAAAGATCCTTGTCAAGATCAGAGCATCCATTCATCTCCTTGTCATGCTCCTTCATATCCACGACAAGAAAAAATCGTTCCTCCAAATCCCTTGCAGAAAAATAAATACCCTAAAGCTTCAGCTACTCCTATCAAAATTGCTCCTATCAAATCTACTCATGCACCTATTGATATAAAGGTGAATTCAAATGAGAAGAGCCTTGGTCACGCAGCTTACTCTAAAGATGTTGATATCCCCTCCACACTTTATATCCCTCCATTTAAATCTAAGCATCAGTCTTCTCCATCTTCCAAATCCATCCTTGGTCCCTACATCCCAAAGCTGAGATCTTCAAACCTTCCATCTATATTGGGTCCTTATGTCCCCCCATCTACCATGCCTATCAATACTAGCTTGTCATCCACTTACCCTATCTCCTATCAAGATCAACAAAGACATGCATCTTTGAAATCTCCCTATCAATCGATCCATATGAACCAGTCATATCGGCCCTATTCATCCACAATTCCTAAGTCTTTTGGAAGCAATCTGGATGTGCAACAAAAAAATTAGAAATACAAGAATCCACTTACATATGAAGATCACTATGTCCCATCTGATTGACATGTGACTAAAAATAAAAAGGAAATATTCAAGAGACCACATAGGTCCACCGAGCAAAGAACCAAATCAAAGAAAATATGGGTTCCTAAATCCATTGTGGAAAAATTGTGTTCTAAATCATATGATACAAATGGAAAATCAAAAGCTATGTGGATTCCCAAGTCTCTTCTAAAGGACTTGGATACAAAGAGAAAATAAAAATTTATGTGGATTCCCAAGTCTCTTTTAAAATACTTGCACAAAAGGGAAAAGTCAGAGTTGACATCCAAGCTTCCAAAGGCTTCCACTTCATCTTCTTTCACATATTGTCCATCTTCCAACTCTATTTTGGGTCCTCATGTCCCAAAATCCATTACCTTGAATACTTCCTCGATCTTGGGTCCTTATGTACAAAGATCCCTACCCATTCGTACATCAAAAACTCAATCCATACCCTACCCTTCAAAGAGTGTGTTGATTTTGATCTTGTCACCTACTCTCCTTCCATATTGGGTCCTTGCATTCCTTATTTTTCTCTCATCTAGTCCATTGCATAAAATCTTGGTTTCCATCTTCCTTATCCTTCATTTCATCACCCTATCAACATCGTTGAGCATACTTTCAGTGGCCTTGGCCTATTATAGAATATCTTTCAGAGGAGCACTATCCAAAGAGCAAGAAGCTTAAGTTCCTCCCTAAATCAAAAAGAAAAAATAAAAAAAGAAAAAAAAAAAGTGCCTTGGTGAAAACCTAGTAAACAGGCACCTTGGTAGTAAAAGTAAAGAGAAATAAATCTGTCCTATGGTGAAAACCACTTCTTGTGGCACCTTGGATAAGTACCATGATGAAAACCTGGCAAATAGGCATCATGCGTAATTCCTCCTACTTGTACTCTTCACTTGGGGGAAAGTTCCTTCCATGTCATCTTCTCCCATCATATCTTACATCTAGCTAGCTTTTGAACATCCATGTTCCTTCTGCTGATCTTGACAAGGTTGAGCCTATCCATGAGCATCATGTATCCTGACATTTTTTATCCTTTCCATCATCCTATTCACTAGCTCTCATCTATGATACCCTATCATGATATTGCTTATCCCAAGCCTATCTTCCTATCTCTGTGCATTTGTGTCATAATCCAAAACATGCACTTATACCTCCATCAACCTTTATCCTGATCGTAGCTCTATCCTATCTAATTGACCCCTTGGTCTTGATCAAAATTGAAAAACAAGTTCTTCAAAGTCTCTTGACATGTCCCCTCTTTTGGACCACATACTTTTCATAACATCAGGTCATTACCCTAAATGATATACACCATCGCTCCATGAGCCTACATTGATATATTATTTTTTCTCTAGCTTGGGTAATCTTGTAGAGAGTTTCCTTGAGGGTCACATTCACCCTCTTCATCCATCATTGGCTATTTGTCTCATACATCAGCTCTCTAATCCATTTACAATGCCCTACACCTCTCTAGACATTGGGGTAATTCAAGAAGAAGGATCTAAAATAATTATGCACTAAGTTTAGAATTATTCAGCACTGGTCTTCTATCTATTACCCCCAGGGTAATGGATAGGTAGAAGCTTCAAATAAGACTATTCTCAAGATCTTACACCGCGCAGTACACAAATCTGGATGAGACTAGCATCTCTAGATTAATCTGGATTTATGGGCTTACCGCACCAGTGTACGAACAAAAATAGGGGCCATGCCCTTTGCTCTAGTTTATGGTGCAGATGCAGTGCTTCCTATTGAGGTTGAGATTTCCACCTTGTGAGTCTCTCTAAAGGGCCTCATTACTGATGATGATATCAGAATATCTCAGCAACAAAAGCTTGAACTACTATATGAACATTAGAAAGTGGCATTTGATCATCTTCTATCATATCAGAAGAGGATATCTAAAAGCTACAACAAGAATTTTAGACCAAGGGAATTCCAAATAGGTGATCTCATCTTGAGAGAGAACCCCAAGAATCAACAACAACGGGTCCAGAAAGGAAAATTTGAACCAAACTGGCTTGGTCCGTATGTTATCAGTACAGTATTTGGGTCTGGCACTTACCAGCTCTCTACCGCAGAGGGTGAACAACTCAAAGAGCCTATCAATTTTCTTCATCTGAAGAAGTTCTACAGTTGAGATGTCTTCTGAATGCTCATGTACATACTCTATTCTGAGAAAATCCTAAAAATTGCAAAATGTCCTAAAAAAATGATCATCTTAGTGAAAACCTAGCAAATAGGCGCTTTGATGTATCTATTATCCTAGTGAAAACCTGGTAAATAGGTGCCTTGATAATACCAAAAAAATAAAAAATATAAAAAATATAAAAAAAATATATAAAAAGAAAAAATAAAAAAAAATAAAAAAAATGAAAATACAAAAAACACAGAAAAAAGAGAAAAATGTGTCATTAATGAAAACCTGGTAAACATGTGTCATGGTAGAAAAAATAAAATTTCTACCAAGATGGTGAAAACCTGGCAAACAGGTGCCTCTTTTCCCGCAATGCTCTATCTATCGTGGCATCCCTTGGCTTTCTTGAAATTTTCTCTACTGCTTTCCTGCTTTAGTTTTCTTTCCTACTTTAGTTCGCTTTCTTGCTTTAGCTTTCTCACTCATGCATTCGCTCTCAGTTATTTTTGATATTTTTCTCGACTTCACATGGATTGAAACTGGTCACACTCAGGGGCATCTTCCTTTTCTAGGGGGTGTTGTCCTATATTTTGGAGTCTCTCTCCTCTTCGCATCAGTCACCAGTGGTTCTCACTGAGTCTACCTGCTGATTCCTAGATCTCACATCAATCTTTATGCTTAAGAATCTTTCTCACATTAGTCACCAGTTATTCTCACTGTGTCTACCTACTATTGTTGTACTACTAAGATTTCTCACATCAACTTTCTATCTGCATTTTTGACATCAATCCGTTCAGTACTTGGGGACATGGCTCCCCACTTTGATCGCATCTTCGGTTTACACTCAAGTCAGTAATCTTGTCAGTTCTAAAGGAAAACTATCTACTGGAAAAATTGGTGTTTCTTAACACCCCAATCAAACAGTGTTTTACAACACTCTCTTTGGACACATCTGTGTTTCTTTAACACACATTGGACATCGCAACATAAACATCACTTGATAGCAATCAAACACAATGCACTCACAAGGACAACAGTGTTTTTCAACACCCCTAAACACATGCACATTCATAAAATTTGAAACATGCTAAGATATGATTGAATCTCTTTTTTGTATGCTATCTATTCTCATGAATTTCATTGATATTTTCTTTTTCTACTACTTGTGGCTGTGGTTTTGATGATCTGACAGCGTCAAATAAATAGGGTGTATGTGATAAGAGCTCTTGCATTAAGGTGGGAAAGCCTCACATCCCTTGATATTATTTATTTGTATGCGAAAGGGAGGTTGGAACTATCTCCTTGACTATTATTTTTTTGTTTTTTTACTTGTGCACTCTTACTATATCAAACTGGAGACAATGTTCAGGTCATCTTGGCTTTTGTGCCCTAGTGCTTATGTTCATTTCCTACATTTTATTCGATGAAAGTCATATCCACATCTTCATGGTTGTAGTGGCACAAGTAAGGATTGTATTGACTTTGATGTTCCAAAATACTTGATGATGATAATTATGTGATGAGTGCAACAACCAAGTCCTAGGGTTGTATTTAGCTTAAGCTTGCATTCATATTTTAAGCTCACATAGCGACAGTTTTGGTGCTCTCTTCATTATCTTCTCATTATTTGAAGGTTCTCATCTTTTGTCCTGGATTCCTCTCGACTCCACAAGTGTTTGATCCTCTCTCTTGCGCTTCAATTCCAAATTCTTTGAACTGGAATCTAATTTTCAAAAGTGTTCCATTTTTGGGATCGAAATCAAAATCTGACACTCTTAAGTAGCTCAAAATTGCATTTTAAAATTTTGGGACCGACGTGATCGGACGCTTGTGCAGTCAAATTTCTGACATCACTTTCTTGTCAGAATCATCCATCATCATCATTTTATCGGCTTCTGCAACCCTTTCATCAAAAGTCAACTATAGTCAATTCTAGTCAAACTTGGTCAACTATGGTCAAACCTAGTCAATAGGACCTTCCGATCACTCTAAATTGATTCTGCCTTCTCTTGATCTATCTTTGAATTCCTCTAGATCTTTGATCTTACTTCTATCTGCAATATTTTGATGTCAATCATATTTCTGTTGTGTCATCTTTTGATTTTGCTCCCGAGGGGGTAGGATGATTGCATCATTGAATATTTTCACATCATTCTCAAATCAGTCTGATCTAAATCAAAAGTCCCCATTGCTAGGGGCATCTCATCACTTCGGGCATATTCAGTGTTTCATAACTTATGGTCAAAATTGGATATTCCATGATCTTGAATCTCTAGGGGTATCTTGATGTCTCGCATCTTGTCATCTTGTCATCTATCTTTTTAGGTATCTGAGCAATCTAACTCGAATCCTCAAGGATTATGCTTTGTTCTAGAGATAGTCCTAAAAATCTCTATTGACTATCTTTTGGGATACGTATCAGGGCAATCTAACCTTGACTCTTGAAGGTTGAGCCTTATTCTGGGGACAATCTTGTGAAAGATATCAATTTGACTAGTGTTTGGGCAATCTAACCTAGATATTGGGGGACTAAGGTTCATTCTGGAGATAATTCTTGAAATCTTGTTGGGTATTGGGGCAATCTAACCCTAATTCCTAAAATTCATGCTTCATTCTGAAGACAACTCTCAAAAGCTCTTTTAGACCATTATCTGGGCAACCTAACCCAGATCTCGGAGGGCTAACCTTCGTATTGGGGAAATCTAACCTTGATTTTGGAGATAGTCCTAAATCTTCATCAACTATCAGCAGACATTGGGGCAATCTAAGCCTGATTCCATCTTCTCTCAATTGGTATTTGGATTGTTGTCTTCATAATCTAACTTATACTTTAGAGAATCATGCTTCATTCTCAAGATGGTTCTGCTTCTCAATCTGATCAGTGTCTTGGCAACCTAACCTAGACTCCCAAAATCTTCATCTTTCACATCAGACTATTCTTTGAATCAACGAGCTGCTTTCACATCAATTCAAAGAGGGGCAAAATGTAACACCCCAAAATTGGCACCTTACAATTCTAATCAATTTTGGTGCATTTTCTCATCATCAAAGTCCTATTGTACTAGGCAAATTATCCTTCCTAATTGTCTTTAATTGACTTAGTCTCAAATGTAGAAAACTTGAATTTGCATAAATCTTACACTATATTTAATTCCTAAATTTTCATGATTTATTAGCTAAAAATCCCTATGATTAATTAATTTAATTCTAAAGTCCTAAGTGCTTTTAAATTAAATTAATTCCACCCCCTTTAGCTAGTACAAATCAAAATGAATTGAATAATTATTTATTTATTTGAATGGATTATCCTCAAAAGAATTCCATAATTCCATGTGAAAAGTCACTCATGTGACAATAATTCATTTCTTTAATTAAATAATTAATCATTTTGTCTCACCTTCCTCCATGGAGATGAAGAATCAATCGTTTCTTTCCAAGAAAATCTTCATCCTCTTTCTAGGTTCTTCTATATTATGGACTTCCTTTTCTTCATTTGAGAGGAGCAATTTGAGAGTATCTAAACTATAGCAGAATCTTGTCTCAATTCTTTCATGTTTTCAATCATTTGTTGCATAATTAGTATCATCTCATCTAGATTAATGGCATTTTGCATCTTAAATTAGTTTGCTTATGTATCCAATAGCTTAATTCCATTCTTTCTTTCAAATTTCTTAGATTAAAATATGCACTTTCATTCTTAGATTGTAATGGCATTTCTCATATAGAATTGTTTCAATTTCAGTTTTTATAATGCTTTAAAATCATCCATTTTAGCTATGGTCATGGTTGTTGACTCTCATTCTAAGAGTAACTAAAAAACTCCAACTAAATAGGAGGCAACAGGTCGATTCAATCAAATTTGTGGAATGGACAATTCATGTTCATTTTCGCAATTCGATGATTGAGCAATGACTATGTTGTGTTTGTGCCTGATTAAGAGGTCACATTCAGACACACACACATATCAATGTTTAGAAAGTAAAGTCCACCAAGATAACTAAGAAGGCAGGGGAGGTGAATTAGTTATCTAAATAATATAAGTTCTATCGACCTTATTAAATTTAAAACATGTAAATAACAATAGAAAAAAACACAAAAACATAACCATACACAATAACACCATATTTGTTAACTAGGGAAGCTCTTTATCAAAGATTAAACCCCATGGGAATGATGCCCACAAAAAGATGTACTAATATGAAATTTCCTTGTGAGAGGATGGAGTATGTTAGGATTCTATGAAATACATTCAGTACATATCAGTCTCACTTATGAGACTTTGAATTCCTGTTAGAAGATTCTAACCCTACTAGGAGTTATAAAAGGTAGAAGGACCCACTGTCCAAACAAATTCAAGGGAAAGAACATTGAACCCACTATCCAACTTATTTTTGTATTATTCAGAACATAATAATACCAAATAAACTGAATTCTAAAACTCTATATCCTCTCTTCTATGACTATGCTTCTGCTGCACCAAATACTACAAGATCTCAAACACCATATTTGACAACTTCACTTCACATACAATCCTTTCAATACTACTACAAAATTGTACATACATGTTCTCTCTCTATATCATCATCCTCATTCCATATGAAATAAAATGAACAATCTAAATCCTTTATACCAAGCCCAATACTTCACAATTGAGTTGGCCAATTAAGCCTAAACAATTACAAAATATAAAACAATACACATTACATAATTGCACAACATTTTGGGCTCACAAACTTAATAATTCTTCACATGTGTGAGCCCAGACTAAGAGATCTTAGTCAGATCACCTTGATGTCGTCTTCAAACTCTGCATAACTTCAACAAACCAATAAACTTCCTCATTCTGTATACCAGCCAAAATATATAATCCAAACATCACAAACTGTCTCTGAGAAACTCTGTCAAAATACAATCTTCAATAAATCTTGAATAAGTGTCACCAAAAATTGAATCTTCATATGCACTCTTAACCACATCATCAAGATACTAACTAAAATACGTTCTCTACTGCACATAACCTCATCTACAATTCTCTATTTGTTCTAGCTCAATCTCTGTCTTCTACTCTATCAATATTCACTAAAACACTATACTAATATCTAGACAGTATGTTGACATCAATGAAAAATATAGTCACTAATGTAACATATTACAATGCGATTAATGCTAAAAATCTCCCCCTTTGGCATTGATGGTAACATAGATGAAAAAAATCCAATGTTCCATGAATCCAAAACTCAGCTACTACTCTTGTCTTCATCAAATCTTCTTCATCAATCATTATCTTCCTCATTTTGTATACTGTTCCTCTATTTCACTATTTCTCATCTTCTTTCTCCACTTGTTTTCCATGTATTCTTCTCCCCCATTGACATCAATGAAAAAAGGAATTTTTATGTCAATCCAATACTAGCTTGAATGTCCAAAGACACTATTTGAAAATAAAACTTACCAAGAGTCCACCATGACTCAACTCAAACATAGATACACCCCCATAGAGGAAGCATCAATAACCAGTCTAGAAATAATATAGTGATTTGTGCCACTAGACTGATGCAACCATTGCATCACTATTCAAAAGTAGGCTCGGGCATAGCCCCAAGCATACCTCTCAAATACTCAAATGTATCCTTAGGTAAAGGCTTTGTAAAAATATTTTCTATCTGCTCTTTTGTACTAATATACTCAAGTTTGACTTCTTTCTCTACAACTTTCTCCCTTATAACATGATACTTTATCTCTATACGCTTTGTCTTCACATGTAATACTAGGTTCTTTGACATACTCACTATACTTGTGTTATCATAATGTATGATAACAGGTTTCTTAAATTCAATTCCAATATCCTTCAACAGTTGTCTCATCCATATTATCTGATTACAATTATTGTTTTCTGCTACATATTCTTCTTCTGATGTGCCAATGAGATACATTTTTTTTCCTTAATTAGCCAAAAAACCAATCTTCCTCCAAGAAAAAATGCTCCTCCACTTGTACTCTTTTTTATCATCTACACTACCTCCCCAATTAACACTTGTATATACACATAGGGTAAAATCATTTGATCTTTCATACCACAATCCATAATCAATTATTCCTTTCAAATATTCAAATATCCTTTTCACTGCTGCATAATCTGATTCTTTAGGATCAGCTTGAAATATCACAAAAATTCCAATTGCATTAGATATATCTGGTCTTGTATGAGTCAAATTTTTCAATCCTCCAATCATGGATTTGTACTTTCTCTATTCAATTTTAGGTGTTTCATCTTTTCTAGATGACTTGAGACTAGTAACCATGGGTGTACCAATAGGCTTACAATTTTCCATACCAAATCTCTATAATAAGTCTTTCAGATACTTAGTTTGAGATAAGAAAATATCATCACTATTCTGCACAATCTGTAAACCTAAGAAAAATTTCATTCCTCCAATCATACTAATCTCAAATTCTATCTTCATATCATCAGAAAACTTATCACTTGCTTCATCTTCACCTCCAAAGATTATGTCATCAACAAAAATAACAACAATCAGTAAACCATTCTTAGTTTATTTTAGATTTAAGTTACTATATGCAATTCCTTTAGCAAATCCCAATTTTTCCAAATACTTATCCAACCTCGCATACCTTTTTTTTGGTGCTTTCTTCAATCCATATAATGCTTTGTTCAACTTACATACCATATCACCTTCCTGTGTCAAGGGAAATCCATCAGGGGTATCTATGTATACTTCTTCCAATTCACCATTTAGAAATGCTAACTTCACATCCATTTGATATACTTTGAATTTCTTATAAGATACATAAGCCAAAAACATTCTTATTGCTTCAAGTCTTGAAACAGGTGCAAACATTTCTTCATAGTCAATAGTTTCTTGCTGTGAATATCCTTTACATACCAGTCTTGTTTTGTTCCTTATAACTTTTCCTTTTTCATTCATCTTGTTTCTAAATACCCATTTATTTCCAATAACATTTTTGTCTTTAGGTCTAGGGACTAATTCCCATGTGTTATTCTTCTCAATCTAATCTAATTATTCCTTCATTGCATGAATCCAATGATCATCCTTAAAAGATTCATCATTACTTTTAGGTTCAATCTAAGAAATCAAACATAATTCTTCATGTACCTTATTTCTTGCCATAACTCATGTGTCTCTACTTCCAATAATCTTCTCTACAGGGTGATTCTTTGTTAAATTATTTTTTGGTGTTGTTGCTTCAACTCTTCCTTCAATTCTAGTTTTAGATCTTGGTTCTGATATGTGTTCTTCACTTTCTTCCTCATCATGAATCTCAATCTGCAAATCATTGTTAGTCTCAAAAAATAATTCAACATTCTCTTGATTAGTTCTAGGATGAGCTTCTTCTTTTGAGTCATAATGAAGTATTCTTTCCTGAATTATGAACTTTTCATCCACTTTAACATTTGTGCTCTCAACAATAGCTTTACTTCTCTGATTAAAACATCTAAATTATTTTCTCTTCAATGAATATCCAAGAAATATACCTTAATCACTTCTAGGGTCAACTTACCAATGTCATCATCTCTTTTAATATAACACTTACTTCAAAAAATTCTGAAATATTTTACTGATGGTGCATGTCCAAACAACAATTTATAAGGAGTCTTGTTTTATCTTCTCTAATTTGTACTATGTTAATTTTATATATTGTTGTATTCCCTGATTATCTCCAAAATGTCTTTGCCACATCATTCTCAAACAATATAGCTCTTTCTGCTTCAGTTACAAACATGTTCCTTCTTTCTGCAATACCATTCTACTAAGGTGTTCTAGGGATTTAAAACTATCTCTTAATTACATTCACTTCACAAAAGGTGTTAAACTAACTTGAATTAAATTATCCTCCTCTATCTGATCTTAAACATTTAACTTTCACTCCTGATTCATTCTCAACTTTATTCTTAAGCAATCTAAACTTCTCAAATGATTCTAATTTTTCTTTAAGAAAAGATACCCACATAATTCTAGTGAAATCATCAACAAGAATAATAAAATACCTTTCATCATAAAATCCTCTTGTTCTGGTAGGACCACTCAAATCTGTATGATCAATCTCCAACTTTGTTGTTGTAGTGAACTTATTGCTAGGAAAAGAACTTATCTTTTGTTTCGCCATAACACATTCTTTGCAAACCATGTTAGTAGGTTTCACAATCTTAGGAAAATATCTTAGTGCAAATGTAGTAATTGATTTCACAATGTTATACAAATTTATGTGGCAAAATCTTGTATGCCATAACCAACTATCATCAAGTTTAGCAATCAAACATGTCATCTCAGTAGGGTTCAAATAAAAAACATTACCTCTAGTTATTGTACCTGTACCAACCATCTTACCATCCTTATCCTTGATACTACAAGTCTTTTCTTCAAATCGTACATGATAACCTTTATCAAGTAATTTTCCAACGCTCAAAATATTATGTTTCAATCCATCCAAAAAGTAAACATCATTAGTAGTAGTCTTTCCATCAAGTGTAAGGGATCCAATTACTTTTATACAAAAAGGTGCATTGTTTCCAACTCTAACAATTCCTCCATCATAGTTGTTAAGATTTGCAAATTTGTTCATATCATGAGTCATATGATGAGAAAAACCACTGTCTATGATCCAATCAATCTTCTTTTAAACTTGGGACACTAAGGCTTTCTCTTCTCTAACTTCATTTTCTAGAATTTCTTCTTTAATTGCAACAAATCCTATCTCATCACTTTCATTATCACTTTCACTGAACAATTTCTCAATACTAGCTTCAAATTCTTCATCATTAGCATAATAACATTCTTTAGGTCTTCTAGGCTTAAAGTTCCTTTTATATTTCTTCACTCTCTTAGGACATTAAGATGCAAAATGACTATATTCTTGACAAGTCCAACATTTAAAAAAATCTTACCTTTAGGTTCTCTCTTCACAAGGAGGCCAATTCCTTCTTCAATATTTCTTTCTTCTTTATATTTAGATATTCTTTTTCTTGCATAGTCTCCATTAACATTAACATTAACATTAACATTCCTTGTAGAAGTAGGATGAACACGTAGTGTGCTAAAAGTTGTTTCAATTCTAGGCAAGTCTCCAGACTATTTCAAACTTATCTTTGTTGATTCCAATCTTCCAAGAAGAGTCTCTCTAGTGAATTTATCAGTGCAAGGGATAACTTGTTCTATCATATTTGTTTTCTCCTTGAATGTTGGGGTTAAGGTTTTCAAAATCTTACCTATAATCTCATCTTCATCTTTATTTCCTTCACAAGCTTTAATACCTGCAACAATATCTGATATTCTGCCAATATAACTTCTAACTGATTCATCTTCCATCATTTTTTCTTCTTAAAATATACATATCCAATTTTTTAATATGATTTTCTTAGCATTCTTATCACCTTCAAAATTAGATTCCAAAGATAACCAAATTTCATGAGCTTTTCTTAAAGTTTTTACCTAACTGTACTCATTCTTGGGAAGTTCTGACAAAAGTGCTTCTCTTGCAAGTATGTTTTACATGAAAAGATCTCTCTTCTAGTACATTCCTCTCTCCTATCCTCTTCAATGATTTCTTTCGCATTCTTAGTAATCAACCAATATTCGAGACCTAAACATAACAAGTGTTTTTTCATCTTCTCTTTCCAGCTGTCATAATTAACTACATCAAACCTAGGAATTTCTTTTCTAAAATGAGTCATCATTGATCTACTTAAGCTATTAAATTTTTCCTTCAAGGACCTAATGATCTAATACCAATTGTTAGACAGTTAAGTCCACTAAGATAACTGAGAGGGGGGGGGGGGTAATCAGTTGTCTAAATAATATAACTTTTATCAATCTTATTAAATCTAAAATGTGTAAATAACAATAACAACAACCACAAAAAGATAACCCTACACAATAACACCAGATTTTTTTAACTAGGGAACCTCTTGATCAAAGAGTAAACCCCAGTGGGAATGATGCTCACAAAAATATGTACTAATATTAAAGTTCCTTGTGAGAGAATGCACTTTGATAGGAGTATATGAAATACATTTAGTACATATCAGTCCCGGTTAGGAGACTTTGAATCCCTGTTAGAAGATTCTAACCCTATTTGGAGTTGTGGAAGGAAAAAGGAACCACTGTCCAAATAGCTTCAAGGGAAAGACCACTGTCCAACTGATCTCTATATTATTTAGAATAGAATAATACCAAATAAAATAAATTCTTAAACTCTATATCCTCTCTTCTTTGACTCTCCCTCTGCTACACCAAATACTACCAGATCTCAAATACCAAATCTGAAAACTTTGCTTCACATACAATCATTTCAATACTGCTACAAAATCATATATACATGATTTTTCTCTATGTAATCATCCTTCATTCCATATGAGATAAAATAAACAATATTTCCTTTATACCAAGCCCAATACTTCACAAATGAGTTAGCCAATTAAGTCTAAACAATTACAAAATATCAAACAATACATGTTACATAATTATACAACATTGTCGGCTCACAAACTTAATAATTATTCACACATGTGATCACTGACTAAGTGGTATTATTTAGATCACCTTCATACTATCTTCAAACTCTGCATGACTTCAACAAACCAAATTCCATACTAGTCAAAAGATATAATCCAAACATTGCAAAATGTCTCTTAGAAACTCTGTCAAAATATGATCTTCATTAATTCTTGAATAACTGTCACCAAAAATTGAATCTTCATACGTGCTCTTAACCACATCATAAAAAAACTAACTAAAATATTTTCTCCACTACACATAACCTCATTTGTAATTCTCTGTCTATGCTAACTCAATCTTTGTCTGCTACTCTGTCAATCTTCACTAAAACACTATGTTGATATCCAAATACTTATGTTGATATCAATGAAAAACATAGTCACTAATGTAACATATGAAAACTCTATTAATTATAACATTCTTATACCATAGTAACTCATTTTTATTGTATGCAATTCATACTCAACTAATCAGTTAAGGTTGTTAATTTTATTCTACTGAAGTTTTGGTCACAATGTTTACATGAAAAATCAAGCATAGGTTTCTTAGTATTAGATATTTACATGAATTCATTTCCATAATACTCATCTAGGATTTTAACTTCTCACTAAGAATATAAAAAGCTGTATATTTAATGAGAATCATCTTTATGACAATTTTTACATAAAAATTAGGAAAGCTAATCTATTTCCCTTTTTATACTTCGACCATAAAATATTTAGACAACATTGCACATACTCTTCTCGTAGACATGATTTCTTATATTCTTTTCACTTTTCTTTCATACAAATTAACATGTCATTCAAAAGTGATATAATGCTTACAAAAACAAGAATAAAACACTTCTTTTAACAAAAATGTGAATTATAACCTATCTATGATAAAAAACCTTGGGGACATAGGTCCTTCACCCAAGGATTTTTATAATCAAGAACATACACATTTTACTAAAGATATTAATGACATAATATTTTTTCCAAGCAATTTAGTCCTTTAAAATGTATTATTTAAAAGGAGAGAGAGAGAGAGAGAGAGAGAGAGAGAGAGAGAGAGAGAGAGAGAGAGAGAGAGAGAGAGAGAGAGAGAGAGAGAGAGAGAGAGAGTGTGTGTGTGTGTGTGTGTGTGTGTGTTTACAACAATAATTTGTTCTTTTCTTTTCAATTTCCTACTTTAAGAAGGTAGAGGAGAGGGAGAAGAGGGATATTTTCATCATCAATCATATCCACTATGTAAAGCCACAAAAATACTTAATTTGCAAATATTCTATCACATTTATAAACTAATTTATTTTCTCATAACATTCTAATCTTCATTCTACCCGGTATGAGAGTTAGTTTTCCATGCACATTTTATTGCACAATGATTTCCTTTATCCATTGGGTGAAAAATAAGGGAAAAAGAAAGAGAGAATTAGTTTCAACATTTCAACATAGATATGATATAGAATCTTCATTAATGCATATCAAATATTTTCATTTCCACTCTATAAACATAGAAGTGAATTCTATTGTAACCATGTATCTACTATAGCTCTTTTATAGTTATTAAGCACATTACCTAGTAGAAACAGTCGGGACATAATAAAAAATGATGTCAATAGAGCATTATGGAGTTCACAACCTTTTGATTTTGTAAGATACCCTGATAATCAATTTAGAAAACAATCATGATAACATAATATATTTTTGATAGAATCAAGAGATAACGTTAATAACTATCAATAATTAAGATGCAAAAATACTTATCCTTGAACTATGAGTTTAATAAGATGAGTACTCCAACAACAACAATCTGACAAAAAGGTATAAGGATGGATTTAGACTTACTAATATGCCACTATCATTTCAAAATGAATTCATTTGGATACAATATTTTTCTCATAATGCACAAAATAATATCAACTTGAAAAAAAAATAAGTACTTAATAGACAACTCAACCCTAGAGAAACATGCATACTCTTGCAATTTTTAAGCTAACAATAATATAGTCAAAACATGGTTTCATATCCAGAGTTCAAGTTCATAATAAATTATGTTAAAATCAATAAGAAAACAATGCAAAAAACTTGTATTATATGCATAGGTGAGTTATAAATCCCAGAGTTCCAGGTGTGGCAACCTAGGGCTCTAATACTAGATGTAACTCCCTACCAGGGAACCTGGGAGGACAAGACATATAAAAACTAAAAGATGAGAGTAATTGTTTTTATATTATATGTATAATTTATAATACATAAATAATTGCTTGTTAAAATACTTGAATGTAGGACTACTAACCAACCTACGTCGTCACATGTTCCCTAATGCCTCTACACAAGAAACATTATCTAACCTTTACATATTCAAAATATATACATGGAATATGAGCTTCATTGTTCTATGTTCATTATAATGTTCCAAGGCAAATGTTCCTATCTACTTTAAACATAAGTCTATCAACTATAATTATTTGATTTATCAACTAATCATCAATATCATAAACATATAGTAATTTATCCCTTATATCCATTTCATTTAAACATTATGGTAAGAGATATACATTCATTAAGGTATGCATTATCCTATGAAATTCATAATTTGATTAAACACACTAGGTATTCATTCTTTCTTTATGAACAACCATCTATCATAACAAATAAAGTTACCAACCCAATCTATAATTCATATCTATCTATTAAGTACAAGTCCAATTACTTCCCTATCATTCGTAATAATTTCTTTTGGAGCATTAAGGTAAAATTTTATTTTCTTTCTATTTAGGCACATCAAAAAATATCTATACCTAGGTTCAATTCCTTTATAAATAGATAATCATAAGGATATTAAAGAAACAAGTAACATAAACAACTTATTTTAATGCTTATAACATACCAAAATTTCATCATAATCTTTTTCCTTTCTTTTCTCCTACAAATACCATTCTTGATTACATTGATTTACATAATAATCATTATGTCATATACATCCAATTCCATTAAAGATATTACATTTACATGAATACATAAATGTTAATACATCTCAACAAGGTGCAAGATACAACATGAAGTCTCTAACTGCAAATTATGATAAGAACACACATAAGTATCATCCAAGCGACCACAAAAAATACCTGAATATAGTAAAGATAAATTAATCAACCTTGTGAAACCACTAGGCCCAATCCCCTAAGATAGGATATAGACAGAAAATGCCACACATGAGGAAAAAAATAAGACATACCAAAAGTGGTAAAACCCTTCCCACAAAAACAATCATGAAACACAGATAATCATCATGTCAAACATGACTACCAAAGGCACAATAAATCAAGTGTAGGGACTCTAGGCTGGTGCAAGGGCACTCATAAAAATAAAGGACAAGGAAGAATAACAAATATTTTGGAACCTTTGGGTTCTTTTTTTTATGTTTTTGTTTGTGTATGTAATAAGTCCTAATCCATGTTGTGGCATTACCTTGTTTGAAAACCTTATAGGCCAACTTGGTTACTTAGCCAGCTTAGGAAATTTTTATGTTAATTTTGGGTTTTCTTGTTATTTTTCTTGTCAGGTTCGCTTGTTTTTTTGTCTTTTGACATCTTTTGTTGCTATTTTGGGAAATTGTTGTTCAATAACTTTTTCTATTCATGCAAAAGTTGGAAGACAAAGAGTTTCTTGTAAAAACTAATGGATTATTTGGATTTAAGGGTCCCTTGAATGTCCCTTTAATTTATGAATTTGAAGGAGTTAGAGTAGAGGTGTGAAGAAGCTTTTTGGGGACTATAACAGTGAAGACAATTTTGAAATATCATAGTTTTCCTGTAACTTTTGATAACAGAGATTTATCCTATGGATGTATGGATTGATATAGATTTAAAACTAATATAATTAGGTAGGAAATATTTTTATCTTTCTTTTGAATACACTCTGAGCATCTAGAGTTCTATATTTTGTGAGAAAATAAATTTTTAGTGCAGACTGGTTCGTTAAAGCAAGGTTAACCAGGGTTGTTTTTGAAATGGATGTAGTTTGAATTTCCACAACAGGTTTTCATCAGCCCTTGGTTTAATTCAAGCTCTTCCAATTTAATTTGATACTTTCCTTTCCATTTTTTTCTTCATGTAGGGAAGAGTGATAAAATTAATGCCTTAGGAGGACATCCTCATGTGGCCACCTACAAATTGATTTCTTTAAGTCCATAACATTTAATGGGCATTGATATAGAAGGTATAGCTTTGGATTTGAATTTTTTTGGGATCCTTCATCTCATCAAAATTTTCATTTGGAGAAATGTTAAATACTAGGGGTAGTTCCTTTGTTAAATGGACCTAAGTAGCCCTTTGTAGGTCACTACAAATCTGTAATTTTAGATACCTTGGAATTTGTGTTGAAGTGTGGGATTAGTAAGAGGTCCATTTTGGGTATTTTAATATATATTTTTTTTAATAGGTTGTTTTGATAAATGATGAATTAGAAAATTAAAACCATGTTCACAGCGCTAAAAGGAATTTAAGGGACTTGTGAAGAAAGTCTACTCAAGTGCATTGGGGAAACAAAATGAATGGTTTAGACATGATGTTTTGTCCATGTTATGATGTTTACCAAACCTTTTGAAGTTCCACTCACATTTTAGTGTATTTGGGTGCCTCAATCCAAGGATCTCCTTTTTGGAACACTTGCATGCAAATGGGTATAAGGAAATTTTTAGAATCAATCATTGGTCTGATTTAAACCTTTATGGTGTTCAATGTCCTTTGTTGAAGTCCTAAAGTTGATTTTCCCTCGAGTAGTGTTCCAAAGCATTAAAATATACATCATTTTTGTATCAAATCATTTGGCTACTTTTCTTAGAGGATAAATTTTGGTTATGTCAGCTATAGAATCTTCTATTAGTAGTTGCAACATGGTGAGTAATGGAAAGCTTGCTAAGAAGGTGGAAGATCAATAAGAAGAGAATAGGTAGTTGAGAGAAAGATTAGAGCACTTTGTAGATAATTTGGACCAAGTAGAGAAGATTATAGAGAAGAAATAAGAAGATAGACAAGGAACAGATAATGATAAAGAAGAGAAGCACCTAAAGAATAATTTAATATACCTGACGATCAGAAAGGTTTCCTAAAAGCTTTGGTAACTTTGGGAGATAAGACAGTGGAGTTACCCATGTTTTATGGGAAAATGAATTTTGATGATGTGATAGATTGGATTGAAGCCTTAGAGAATCACTTTTGAATGTGAAGGGATCACAAAGGAACAAAAATTAAAGGTAGAAAATTCTAAGATGAAGGGAGAAACAATAACTTGGTAGAACTTCATTCAAGAGGAAAGAGCCAAGGATGATAAGAAAAATATCACATCTTGGAAGAGGATGGTTGCAATGGTAAATGAGACATATATAAAAGAATATAATAAGCTTTAGTTACATCAAAAGAGGAAAAACCTAAGGTAGAGAGAGATGGACATCAGCACCTATACAAAGGAATTCCAAAAATTGAGTCTTAGATCAGGAACCAAAGAACCTAAATGTGTCAAGGGAGCAAGGTACCTAAATGGTTTGAGGATGAATATTCAAGAGGAACTACAAATTTGTAGTCCTAATATGGTTTCAAGGTGTTACCAATCAGCTTTGAAAGTGGAAGAAAATTTTAAGAGGAGAAAAAATCAAAATAATAGAAGCAGGGGCAGACAATCATTCAAGGGAAGAAGCCAGTCAAGGGGAAGAGGACCTAATTTTAAATTTGAAGGTGAAACCAGACAAGAACCAAACAAGAATGATAATTTTAGAGGAAATTTTAGAGCGAGAAGGCCAAATTTTAGAGGATGGTAAGAAGGAAGAGCTAATGGACCTATTAAATTCTTTGGTTGTAATCAAGAAGGACACATGGCTTACAATATCTGAAAGATGATAGGGTTTAACTCTCAAGGAGAGAGGAGAACACATTTTCTCAAAGATTATGACCCTTAGAATAATCTTGATTCCTATGGGTATCCAGAGAAAGGTGAAGCACTTATGTTGAGAAGAACAATCCTACAAGAACCAATCACCAAGGAAC
This sequence comes from Thuja plicata, assembly GCA_018584345.1. Taxonomy (NCBI): domain Eukaryota; kingdom Viridiplantae; phylum Streptophyta; class Pinopsida; order Cupressales; family Cupressaceae; genus Thuja; species Thuja plicata. The sequence goes on from MU223665.1 coordinate 2,414,823, forward strand.
GACCTCAAAGAAAGTCACTTTTCAGGACAAACTAAAAATTTGGTGGAGACATATGTAAATTCCTAATTGATTCTAGTTCAATGGAGAATTTCATTTCTCTTGAAATGGTTGAAAATATGAATTTGAGAAGAGTTCTTGATCATCCTTGCCTTTAAAAATTATCATAGCTTAATAAAGGACAACAAACGCTTGTGGATGAGCAGTCATGGGTTGAATTTTAGATTGAAGCCTATAAGGACAAATTGCTAGTTGATGTGGTGAAGATGGATGCATGCCACCTTATTTTTGGAAGGCCATGGAAATATAACCTAAAATACCAACATGATGGAGTTAAAAACACCTATACTGTGAGACCTACATTAGACTATCATAGTTTTACTACTTGATTTTCCATGCTTTTAGTGATATTATGCTTAGACATACTTTGACCTATTGGGACTCTTATATTTTTGAGGATCTACAAAATCCTATGTTATATATTCAGTACCTGATTATGTAATTAGGGTACACTCGAGATACTATATGTTTTGATTCAGTTTCAGTTTATGATGATGTCACATATAAGAATAATTGTGTAGATATAATTATGATGGAAATTGGTTTAGGAAACTAGTGATATGATTATTTAAATTTAGTTGCAAATATACTTTGTATACAATTTATTATTGATGTTGTATTATGCTTTCATATCATGTATCTTATACCTACTAATGTGTGCATTGATTGTGCAGGGGTAGATGACCATGGATCTAAATCAGGGACCCGGTATTGGAACACATGTGAAATTTCATGCATTCCAAGGTCATGTTTATAAAAATAAATATGGACCTTGTTGTATATGTGGTTTATTCATAAATGTGGTTTGCATGTGTGTATTTCAATTAGTTAAAGTTAATGCGAATAATCCATGTCATTTGTTTAATTATATTATGTCAATTTTGGTAATTGTTGCAATTAGTATTGGCATGGCTAGTTATGTGAACCATGGTTAGGTTTAGGGTTAACTAATGTTACCTAAATATAGTTTTCAAGCCTACCCAAGGTTAGAAGTTTCTAGATGGTCAACTTGACTTAGAAATCTATGGGTTAACTTTATGTGTAGTTTAGGAGGGTATTTTAGGCTCCCAAAAGGTAACCGGGGTTAGTTTTAGCTACCCAACTTGTTACCATAGGGGTTAGGGGAATTTTCAGCTATAAATGAGCCTCTAAGCTCATTTATTTCTCCTATAAAGTCTCCTTTTCAAATTTGAGCGAATTTGATGAGGAGTGTAACTTTGGTTAACCTCTCTCTTCTTCCCAAGTTGCATTTAACTCCATCCATGGAGAATGGAGGAAAGTGGGAAGAAAGGGATGGTTAGGGTCACCTCACCTTTGGTTATTCTTGGATATTTTTGGATTTTTTCCTATATAGGGAAGGTTTTAGGAAGAGTTGCATGTTCACCCACTCTCTACCCTTAGAGACAAATCCAGATTTCAAGGGGCCCTTTTGGAGAAAGAGAATAGGAAGGATAACTCACCACAAATTTTAAAATCACCTTAGCTTTGGAGAAAGGTTGGTACAATTTAGAGTAATTTTACTTTTTAATTTATGTTCTTGAGCTTGAAACTCCATTAATGAAGTGCTATGTAATTTCTAAGTTATTTTCAAGTTGATTTTTTGGTGTAGGAGCACCTAGGCACAATGATATACATAGGAGGATAATGAAAATTTTGAAGTTAATTAATTTATCCATTATGTATTCATATTATTTTGAGTCCATTGAATCATAATGTAAAGCTAATGAGCCATTTTTATAAAGTTTTTTCATAGTTGTCCATTTGGAACCTAGTTTGGTCAAAAGGTCAAAATTGCATAAAAGACCATGAGAAGGCTAGAAAGTATGTAAAAGGTATTAAATATATTATTTGGTCATGTATAGTGGGGTTTTTCAAAGTGTGGAGTCATTTTTATAAAGTGTCACAAAAGTTGTCAAAATGCATAGAAAGTTGCAAAAAGAGACAATGCAAAAAAGCATTAAAGTTGTAAAAGGGAAGATGAAAGGTCATAAGGGTGGTTGGATAGTTTATAAATACCAAAAAATGTATACATATGTTGTATTGGTCAAATAAAATCATTATTGAAATAATAGAGAAGGATGAGAAAGTTTTGGGAACAAATTGATTTGTTTTAAACTTGTATTTTGATTGGTGTTCTTTGTTATGTTGTTGTTTCCAGGAATTGTATGGCCATGTATGGCCTCAAAACCCTGAATATTTATAATGGATAGATATTATAATTAAATCTCCTTCTGATTCTTTTTTTTGGTTCAATTTCATTAAAAATGAATAAGTTATGCACATTTTGGGGAAAGTCATTGTTTGCAATTTCCAGGATTCCTGAGAACAGTCATGTTGTACTGTTTGGTACGGACACATATGGATGAAAATGAGATTTTATTTGTATTTTTTGCAAATATATATGAATCAGATTTAATTTCCATTTGGTTGGAGTTATTTTTATGAATATTGCTGAAAGTTGTGGTGTTTTTGGTAAGAACTAGTTTTAAACAGTTCTCCATGGAGTGGCAGTCAATGATTTCTGATTATCTCATGATTTAACCATGGGAAAAATATTTTTATTAGATTTTTGGATACTATATTCATATAGGTTTCAAATTTATTTCATATTATTTATAATGGATTTGTGTTTTTGAAATATATATGATTCCCTAGACGGGTTGGGAGAGAAGTGTTTTTGTTTTATGACAGTAAAATGGGTCTCAGTACGAAGAACATAACTTTTTATTGAAATATTGGATTTGACTAATTTGGGGATATGTTTGGAGGAATATAATTATAAAAATTTAAAAGAAAGGGATTTTAAATATGATATCTATTTCAAAAGTTATGAATAAAATATTGCAGGATAGATTTGTGTGACAGATTTGAAGTTGTTTGTTAAAAGAACCAAAGAAGCATTTTGTTGTTGATTGATCTTGTGAAAATTTTTCCTATAATTAATTATTTGAGTGATTAAATGAAGATTTTATCATCAAGATCCTAGTTGTTGAGAGTTTATGTAGGGTGATTTGCATCAAATTAGTATCATATCTCAGAAGATTCTGACAATGTAGATAGAGTGCCGAAGGAGGCAATATACACCATGATTTTGGGTTGAGCAGTGGTTTTGGTTATTTGATTTGATGATAAAGTTATGGTTGCAGGTTCTTATCCACCAGCTAAAAAAGGAAGTTGGTTTGTGTGTGTGTATAGACAAGGAAGGTCTTTCAAGGTCCAAGAGAAGGTCCATGGCCAAAGAGAGGCCTAGTTGGTTTCCAAGAGACTAGGGAAAGAGGAAGGATGAGATTCCTAGCTGAGGAAAAATGTGAGGCAGAGGTGATGGTGGATTCCTAACTGATAGCACCATGGATGTTGCAGCCATTGATGCTCCACTGATACGGCCATTAGAGAAGAAGATTGAATGGATAGTCTTGTGTCCTTGTGATGCAGGAGCATCCCAAGGTAGTTGGCTATCCTACATGTTTGGGAGATTTGATGGATTCATGTGGACTTATTTTCATGTGTCAGGGGTTTGATAGAGTTGGATAAACCTACTTGGGTCTTGGGTAATTGGTTTTGATGCATTTAATGGAACTTGGCATGGTCTTGGTTGCTTGGCATGGACTGGGAGGAGCTCGGCCTTGCTTAGGAATTTGGTGCCTATTACAAGCCGTCTAAGTAATTTTCCAAAAAGAGTTAGAGGATGAAAATTTCAGGGATTAAAGAGGGCCTAGATTTCTACCCATGGTTTGAAGCATGAGTCCTAATTCATTTGGAGCTAGGAGATACCATGATTTTACTAAGACATCAATTTTGGGCATTTAATTGTTGTTGTTGTTGGCCAACTTGTGGCATTTAATTTATGTTCTAGGTTGACCTATGGCTTAGATTGGTATAATTAGGGGTTGTGGGGGAAGTCTTTAGTCATTATCCATCCATCCTGGAGAAGAGGAGGTGGTTGTGGAGCAAGTTTTGAGAGGAGCTAGTGGTTGCGGCTTGGGAAACAAGGAGATTGCTTGGTGGGCTTGTGAGCACAAGTTTAGCTCTTCCTTGGGTGTTCCTACCATTGTGTGGATCTAGGCTAGCTAGGGTTTCATTTGGATCTTGCAAGATATTTTGGAGTTCCTCTTGTAATTGCATTGTATTTGGCCGTAACCCGGAAGGCCTTACAGCTGGGCATGTTGGATGAAAATATAATGATTCTATTATGAGTATTTGCATTGTGTGGATATAAATCTCTATGTTGTTATTTATATTGCATTGTGTGGTTATTGGTTGGGGGCCAAGACATCTCCATTGGGGATCCTCCTGCCTTGACCTTCATCAGATGGTATTAGAGCATAGTTGTTCCTGAGTGTGTGGACAGAGCGTCAAATGTGAGGTAGTTTTCACCAGGACCTTGGGTGGAATTTATCAGAGTGTGGTTATTATTTAGTGTGTGGACAGAGCGCCGAATGTTAGGAAGTTTGCACTAGGACCTATAGTAAAGGTTGGATCTAGTTGGTGATTAATTGCAGAGGGTTTGTGAAGATCTTAGAAGATGGCTCTAAGAAGATTAGACCCTGTGATGATTGCAAAACTCCATGATGTGGTGGAGAAGAATATTTCAAAGACTTTTTCTCAGATGGAAGCTAGAT
>MU223665.1:2420389-2443325 GCA_018584345.1 Thuja plicata
GATAAACCTACTTGGGTCTTGGGTAATTGGTTTTGATGTATTTAATGGAACTTGGCATGGTCTTGGTTGCTTGGCATGGACTGGGAGGAGCTCGGCCTTGCTTAGGAATTTTGTGCCTATTACAGGCTATCTAAGTAATTTTCCACAAATATTTAGAGGATGCAAATTTTATGGATTGAAGAGGGCCTAGATTTCTACCTACGGTTTGAAGCACGAGTCCTCATTCATCCGGAGCTAGGAGATATCACAATTTTACTACGACATCAATTTTGGGCATTTAATTGTTGTTGGCCGACTTGTGGAATTTAATTTATGTGTTTATATTTAATTTATGTTCTGGGCCGACCTGTGGCTTAGATTGGTATAAGTAGGGGTTGTGGGGGAATTATTTAGTCATTATTCATCCTTCCTGGAGAAGAGGAGGTGGTTGTGGAGCGAGTTTTGAGAGGAGCTAGTGGCTGCGGCTTGGGAAACAATGAGATTGCTTGGTGGGCTTGCGAGCACAAGTTTAGATCTTCCTTGGGTGTTCCTACAAGTGTGTGGATCTGGGCTAGCTAGGGTTTCATTTGGATCTTGTGAGATCTTGTGGATTTCCTCTTGTAATTTCATTGTATTTGGCCGTAACCCAGAAGGCCTTACAGCCAGGCATGTTGGATGAAAATATAATGATTCTATTATGAGTATTTGCATTGTGTGGATATAAATCTCTATGTTATTTATATTCCATTGTGTGGTTATTGGTTGGGGGCCAGGACATCTCCATTGGGGATCCTCCTACCTTGACCTTCATCACCTTGAAAGGAAAGTAGACAAGAGAAGAGGCATGAAGAGGAAGAGGTAAATGAAGACAAATGAAAAGGTTTTGGTATAATTTTTTCTTGCGGGTTATTGGTTCCATGTTTTCAAGGGACTTGGAAACTTTTGAAGGCTGAGAGTTGTTGGAAAGATTGCTACAATGTAGACAATTGTTATTTTGTCATTTATGTCAAACCTTAACTAGTGAGACTATTGATGTATGTTTGAGTACCTTATCTATTGATTGATGAAGATTTAAAAAGAATGGGATAAAAAGAAGACCAAGGAAATGGTTGAGTTATGTGTATACACCAAGGTACTTGATCATTTGGCACTTTGGAAAAGTGATACGTTGTTTATCTATCACTAACATTTCACTGGAACGTTGAAGCTAATCAAAGAAAATTCAATGCCGAGCAAAGCGAAAGGTGATGCCGAGAAAAGCAAATATGATGCCGAGCACCAGTGAAATGTCGAGGGAGACAAAGAAAGCCAAGCAGTAGTATTTTATTAATTGATGAGATTTTAGATCTATGGCTGACATAGTTGATTTTATTGGGATATGCATTGTTAATTAATATTGGCCCACACTCATTTGATGCACAAGAAACCATTATTAGCACATGGATTCAATGTTTAATTAATAACTGTATTGGAGAATTAAATTAAATGTAATAATGGAAAGATCTATTGGATCTAACCTAACATAAGATCTACAATCTTGATTAAGTGGCAAAAGATTTATCTAACCTAGATGAAGAGGTATAATATAACCTACTGTGGTTATTGTCATTGTATCCAAGGGAGGTGAAGTTTGTATGCAAGAGTATTGCATGGTTAATTGACTGATTGGTAAGACCTAGAAAAGAAGGCTGAGCAGAGAAGTAGAGAGAGATTTCTTGATGGATTTCCAAGTAGATCTAAAGTTTGAGCTGAAAATGGAGGCCACTCAATGAATTAGCATTAGAGCTGAAATTGGATATGGATTTGGAAAGTAAGTTGTATGTATCAGATCACACATGTTGATTACTTTCTAACCATTGTATCAGTTCAAATCCTTTAACCAGGTTGACCTAACAGTCATTGTATAAATCCTTTGAACAAGGTGACATTCAAACTGGAATGTTCTAAGTCCTCTAACAAAGACAGTCCTGACAGGGTGATTAAATCCTTTAACCAGGTCACATTTGACAATGTGTTTTGTAACCTTTAACAGGGTTGGCTCCTAATAGGGCATCAATTTAGAAGAGTGAAATTTTGGTAGCAAGTTACTGGTGGTTTTTCCCATATTGGGTTTCCACATTAAATCATGATGTCAAAATGTGTGAATGTTATTGTTGTGTTTTACTATTAATTTTATGTAAGCTTATTTCATTAGTATAGTAAACTACACACTTTTGTTTTTTATTGCTGCGGAGCAGATCTGAGTTGTTGAAGTTGGTTTAAAGTTTTATATGGGCACATCTAGACCTGAGGATAATTTATTCACCCCCCCTCTCAGTTATTCTGAATTCATCCTAACAATTGGTATCAGAGCACTTGTTCTCTTGAAATTTTTGAAGTTACTTGGAGATAAAGATCAAGATGTATAAAAGGGATGGACTGAAGATTAACAAGGAAAACTTTCCTGCATGGAAAAGTTTGATGAAACTTCACTTGGATGGTAATGGTGATTCTGCTAAATGACATATTGAAATAGAATATGTAGCCCCTACTGGAGTTCTAAATGCTTCACAATTAAGAGAAAAGCATGAACATAATCAAGCAATGTTGGAACTTGCATCATCTCTGAACTATCATGAATTTGAGGAAATCAAGGATTGTAAAAGCGCAAAGAAGATGTGGGATGCCCTTGAAACCATTTATGGAGGTGATACGAATGTACTAAGAGACAAATATGAAAGCTTGAGAGGTATGTTTGATAATTTAAAAATGCAAGAAGGAGAAAATATAGTTTAATATTATGATAGGATAAAGGAAGTTGTAAATGTTATTAGAGGAGCTAAGGGAACCATTGATGATGATACTATCATGAGAAAGGTACTAAGAACACTTCTTCCTACTTATGCTATTAGAGTATCTAAAATTCAAGAACTAAGATGTACTCCTAATAACAATTTGACTTTGGAAAGTTTGGTAGGAAGACTTAGTGCATTTGAGATGTCAAATTTTGACAACTATACGCCACAAGCTGTTCAATCTTCATTCAAGTCACAGATGGTCATTAGAAAATCAAGGAAAGGAAAGAAATGTGTGGACAGTGATAGTGACACCTCAGATGATGATCTAGAAGAGCTTGAGGAACTTATGGAAAGGAGACTAGCTAGAGGAAAAGGAAAATTCAAAGGTAAACTTCCTATTATTTGTTTTTCTTATAACAAAGTTGGTCATATTACTGCTAGATGTCCTGACAAGAATGAGAAAGATGAAAGAAGAGACAAAAAGTATAAAGATAGAAAGGATTACTGAGACTACAGAAAGTACAAGGATTATAAAGACAAGGGTAAGAAATCTTGTTATATAGCTGAAGAAGCTTTTGACAGTGAATTTGATAAATCTGATGAAAATGATATAGAAGTTGTTTATGTTGCAATAAAAGATGATTATGATGATGATGAGAAAATTGTACTAATTTCTTCTATGAGTAAAGGTGATTTTTGGATTATTAACAGTGGTTTCTCACATCACATGACTGGTGATAAGGGCAAATTTGAAAAATTAGATCAATGTAAAGGTGGATATGTTAAGTTTGGTAATGATACACATTATAGAGTTAAAGGGAAAGGATCAATTCAATTGACTAGCAAGATTAGATGTGATGATGTATACTGGGTTGATTATCTTAAGTATAACTTATTGAGTGTTTCACAACTAAACACTTCTGGTTACAGAGTTGAATTCCATCATAGGAAAGCAAATATCTATGATGCCAATGGAAAATTAGTTGGAGGTGGTAAGCAAACAAAAGGTAACTTGTTCTATCTGGATTTAGCTGAAGAGACATGCTTGTTTGCACAATATAATGATGTTTGGTTATGGCATAAGAGGCTATGTCATGTTAAATTTGATAACTTGGTAAGCATAAGTAAATTGAAAAAGGTTAGAGGGCTGCCTAAGTTAAAGAAACCCAAGAATGCAAAGTGTAAGCAATGTCAATTGGGCAAAATGACTAAATCTAGTTTTAAGAGAAAAACTGATACTTTTGAGAATATTTTGGAATTGGTTCATACTGATCTATGTGGACCTATTGGTGAGAAAATTTACTATGGAGACAAATATTGTATTCTATTTATAGATGACTACTCTAGGATGATGACTATTATGTTTCTCAAAGAAAATCTGATGCATTTCAATTATTTAAGTGGTACTTGGCAAAAGTTGAAAAGGAAATAGGTAAGAGTCTAAAATGTTTGAGATCTGACAGAGGAGGTGAGTTCATTTCTAATGAGTTTAACAGGTTCTGCAATGATCGAGGGATAAAATGACAGATGTCAGCACCTAGGACACCACCACAGAATGGTATAGCTAAAACAAGAAATTGATCTATCATGGATTGTGCCAGAATATTAATGATGGAGAAAAATGTTGCACAAAATTATTGGAGAGAAGTTGTAAGTACAATTGTTTATACCTTGAACAGAGTACAAGTCAAGAAAGGTACAAATACCACACCTTATGAGCTATGGTATGGACATGCACCTACTGTAAGTTATTTTAAAGTCTTTGGGAGTAGATGTTTTATACTAAAGGATAAAAAAAATGGTAAACTTGATGCTAAAGGAGGAGAAGGCATATTTCTTGGATATTCTACTAAGAGTAAGGCATACAAATGTTTGAATTCTAATCTAATAAAATTGTGGAGAGTACAAATGTTAGAATTGATGAATATGCAGAAAGAAATGAAGCTGAAAGCATGATTAAGCCTGAAAGTTACAGATCATTTACTTATCTTGAAGAGGAGGATTCTAAAAAAACTGAAATTGAAGTTGTTGAGCAATAGTCTGCACCTGTCAAGACACAGAATGAAATTGCCAGGCAACAGGAGGTGACTGCCGAGCTATCTAATGGAGATGTCGAGTCACAGTTTCACCCTGAACTAAACTTGAATGATCAAACTGAAGCTGAGAAAGAGCCTACTTTGGAAAAATACATAAGAAGGCACCATAAACCTAATCAAATCATAGGAGCAAAGGATTTTGTAGTTATGACAAGAGGCAAATTAAGAGAAGACACATGCTTTCTATGTGATTTTGAGCCTAAGACAGTAAAAGATGCTTTAGACAATGAAGACTAGATTCAAGCCATGAATGAAGAGATAGACCAGATTGAAAAGAATAAGACATGGACACTAGTACTGAGACCTGACAGCAAAAATGTAATTGGTACAAAGTGGGTATTCAGAAACAAGCTGAATGAACATGGAGAGGTGACAAGGAATAAAGCAAGACTAGTATGCAAAGGATATGCACGAGAGGAAGGAATTAACTATGGAGTGACATTCGCCCCAATTGCAAGATTGGAGGGTGTAAGAAGTCTACTTGCATATGCAGCCTACAAAGGATTTAAATTCTATCAAATGGATGTGAAGTCACCATTTCTAAATGGGATATTATAAGAAGTATATATTAAACAAGCTAATGGATTTTTTTACTTAAGTAAGAGGAACATGGTTTGCAGACTGCACAAGGCATTATATGGACTGAAACAAGCACCCAGAGTATGGTATGAAAGATTTCACAATTATCTGATGAAGATTGGATTTGCAAGAACAAATGACAAGAACAACCTGTATTTGAAAATAGAGCAAGGTAAAGGAATTTTATTGGCTGAAATTTTTGTTGATGACATCATATTCAGTGGACAAGATATGATATGTAAAGAATTTTCAAAAGAGATGCAAAATGAATTTGAAATGTCTATGTTTGGTGAGATAAAATTCTTTGTTGGTTTACAAATACATAAAATGAAGAATGGTATCTATATTACTCAATTAAAATATGTAATGGAGATACTAAAAATTCTTGGTATGGAAGATTCAAAACCAGTGAGTACACCCATGGCTACTGGAAAAAATTTGAGAAAGAATGATGATACAAAAGAGGTAAATCAAACACTGTACAGATCAATGATTGGTAAGTTGCAATATGTTGTACATAGTAGACCTGATATTGCATTAGCAGTTGGAATTGTTGCTAGATTTTCTGCTAATCCAAAAGAGACACATATAATGGCAGTGAATAGAATTATGAAATATTTGAAAGGTACATAAGACTATGGCCTATATTACAAAAGGAATGCCAAGTTTGAACTCAGAGTCTATACTGATTCTGACTAGGTTGGTAATGTTGATGATAGAAAAAGCACCTTAGGAGGAGCATTTCTTTTGGGGAAAAGATTAGTTTCCTAGACAAGCAAGAAACATAATTGCACCTCACAATCTACAGTTGAAGCTGAGTATTTGGCAGCAACACTTAATTGTTCAAACATTGTATGGTTGAAGATACTACTCAAAGGTATGAAGGAGGAGATCAAAGAATCAGTTGTCATATATTGTGATAACACGAGTGCCATTAATAATTCTAAAAATCCTGTAATGCACTCTAAGACAAAACATATAGCTATCAAGTATCATTACTTTAGGGAGCTAGTTCAAAAGAAGGAAGTGAGACTGGAATATGTGAACACTAAGGAACAGTTGGCAGACATATTTACAAAAGCATTACCCAAAGATGCTCAAGAGTATCTAAGAGGTAAATTGGGGGTGATTCCCCTAGCAGAGGCTAACTAGTTTGGAACGGTACTGTTGCATGAAATTTTTTAATCAGAACACTTGACACATTGATGCATAGTAAGTCACATTTTTTAGAATGCTGCCTAAAAACTGTGAAGTTGAAGACAAGAATAGAAAAGGAGATCAGTCATAAAAAAATATGACAGGAACAACATGATACAAAGATTAGAATAGAAGAATCTGCATAATGAAGATGTCAACATCTTTGGCATTTTTGTCAAAGAGGGAGATTATTTATAAAACATATTATTACTAAAATAGATATGAGGGAGATATTACTGAAAGAGGGAGCTGAACAATAACATAAAATATTTTAGTGTGATTATAGACACAGAGGGAGTTAGAATGAAGCTAAAGACATTAATGAATATTTGTTCATATCAGGAACACATGTACTTTTTGGATTGTATGGTAACTTTGGTTGGAAATTATTGTTTTACAGTTTAGTGTTGTCATCAATGCCAAAGAGGGATATTGTTGGAAAGATTGCTACAATGTAGACAATTGTTATTTTTCATTGATGTCTAACCTTAACTAGTGAGACTATTGTTGTATGTTTGAGTACCTTATCTATTGATTGATGAAGATTTGAAAAGAATGGAATAACAAGAAGACCAAGGAAATGGTTGAGTTATGAGTATAAACTAGGGTACTTGCTTATTTGGAACTTTGGCAAAGTGATACGTTGTTTATCTATCACTGATAGTTCACTAGAAGGTCGATGCTGAGAAAAGAAAAGTCAATGCTGAGCAAAGTGAAAGGTGATGCCAAGCAAAGAAAACATGATGTTGAGCACCAGTGAAATGCCGAGGGAGACAGAGAAAGCTGAGCAACAATGTTTTATTAATTGATCAGATTTGAGATCTATGGCCGAAATAGTTAATTTTATTGGGATATACATTGTTAATTAAGATTGGTCCACGCTCATTTAATGCACAGGAAACCGTTATTATCACATGGATTTAGTGTTTAATTAATGACTTTATTGGAGAAGTAAATTAAATGTAATGATGGAAAGATCCATTGGACCTGACCTAACCTAAGATCTATGATCTTGATTAAGCGAAAAAATATTTATCTGACCTAGATGAAGAGGTATAATATAACCTACTGTGGTTATTGTAATTTTATCCTAGGGAGGAGAAGTTTGTATGCAAGAGTATTGCATGGTTAATTGACTGATTGGTAAGACCTAGCAAAGAAGGCTGAGTAGAGAAGCAGATAGAGATTTCTTAATGGATTTCCAAGAATATCTGAAGTTTGAGATGAAAATGGAGGCCACTCATTGAATTAGCATTAGAGTTGAAATTGGATCTAGATTTACAAAGTAAGTTGTATGTATCAGATCACACCTGTTGATTACTTTCTAACCATTGTATCAGTTCAAATCCTTTAACTAGGTTGACCTAACAGTCATTGTATAAATCCTTTGAACAAGGTGACATTCAGATTGGAATGTTCTAATTCCTCTAACAAGGCCACTCTTGACACAGTGATTAAATCCTTTAACCAGGTCACATTTGACAATGTATTTTGTAACCTTTAATAGGGTTGGCTCCTAACAACGCATCACTTCAGAAGAGTGAAATTTTGGTAGCATGTTACTGGTGGTTTTTCCCATATTGGGTTTCCACGTTAAATCATGGTGTCAAAATGGGTGAATGTTATTGTTGTATTTTACTGTTAAGTTTCTGCAAGCTTATTTCATTAGTACAATAAACTACACACTTTTTTTGTTTATTGTTGTCGAGAAGATCTGAGTTGTTGAAGTTGGTTTAAAGTTTTATATGGGCACATCTGGACCTGAGGATAACTGATTCACCCCCACCTCTCAGTTATTCTGAATTTATCCTAACAAAGAGTATGGTGCAGGAGAACCTGGGAAGAAGGATATACATAGGAGGATAATGAAAATTTTGAATGTAATTAAGTCATCCATTATGTATTCATGTTATTGTGAGTCCATTGAATCATAATGTAATGCTAATGAGCCATTTTTGTAGAGTTTTTTCATAGTTGTCCATTTTGAACCTAGTTTGGTCAAAAGGTCAAAATTGCATTAAAGGCGATGAGAAGGCTAGACAGTATGTAAAAGGTATTAAATATGTAATTTGGTCATGTCTAGTGGGTTTTACAAAGTTTGGATTCATTTATATAAAGTTTCCCAAAAGTTGTCAAGATGTATAGAAAGTTGCAAAAAGAAACAATGCAAAACTGCATTAAAGTTGTAAAAGGGAAGACGAAAGATCATAAGGGTTGTTGGATAGTTTATAACTACCAAAAAATGTATAAATATGTTGTATTGGTTTATAAAAATCATTATTGAAATAATAGATAAGGAGGATAAATTTTTGTGAACAAATTGGTTTTTTTAAACTTTTATTTTGATTGGTGTTTTCTGTTATATTATTGTTTCCAGGCATCGTACGACCATGTACGACCTAGAAACCCTATATATTTATAATGGGTAGATATTATAATGACCTCTCCTTTTGATTATTTTGGTTTGGTTCAATTTTATTAAAAAATGAATAAGTTATGCATGTTTTAGGGAAAGTTATTATTTGCAATTTCTGGGATTCCTCAGAACAGTAATGTTGTACTATTTGGTACAGACACATATGGATGAATATTAAGTTCTAGTTGGACTCATTGGAAATATATATTAATCAGATTTCATTTCCATTTGGTCTGTGTTTATTTTATGAATATTTGTGAAAGCTGTGGTGTTTTTGGTAATACCTGGTTTTAAATAGTTCTCAATGGAGGGACAATGAATGATTTCTAATTATCTCATGATTTAACCATGGGAAAAATATGTTTCTTAATTTTTTGGAAACTATATTCATATAGGTTTCTGTAGACACCCTAAAATGGATAGGCTTGTGACTTTACATTAAAAACACTAATTTTCATCTATTAATTAATTGTTTTTTAATCATTAATTAATAATCTATTTTCCTCTAAATTCATTCCCCAAATCATCTAATCAAATTACCAAAATTAATCAAATAATTAATTTTATTTAATTAATTAGCTTTAATTGATTAAATATCATTAATTAATTAATTAAACTCAATTTCTTATAGTTTAAATTCAAATATTTAAACTTACTAATTAAATTCTTCCAATTAAGTTAATTTCATCAAATAAAGAAATTCTTCATAAAAAAGAATTCAATTATCTCACATGTTGAAAACAATTATTAAATAAATGAATTAAATATTCATTTATCTTCAAAGAGATAACTCCAATCAGATCACATGGATTACTCCACCCATCTCTCTAGTCCACATGGGTAACTTCACCCACCTCTTCAGTTCAAAATGGTAACTCATAATTAGCTCTTCAGTTAACCAAACTCTATCTCCTCTTTACCAAATAAAGAGGTGGAGTTTACTAAGGACCTCTCCTATTCCTTTTGATCTCAACCGTTCATCTCCCCATCTCTGGGATTGATCTCAAGCGTTCATCTCATCACCAAATCCTATATAATAAACCCTTCATAACCATTTGAAGGATCCATGATTTCAAGCTCTCGTGCACCATTACTCCGTCAGTTTGGTTCTAGCACTCAAGCCATCTTGCGATCACACACACCCATTTCAATTAGAAAATTCTTGATGCTTGTCAAGTCATAGACGCTGCCCCGCCAATACTGAGCATCAAGAACAAGCATTTCAGAAGGAGTAGAGAGACAATAGAAGCTTCAAGCATCATGGGGTTTGCATTTATTTGTCTTCCTTTCTCTTGCTTGTATATTTTATTGGTTACGTTTCATCATTATTCATTCTAGTAGTATTGTGTATCTGATTCATATCAATTGTGAAACCTTTGCTACTGACCCTTGCCTTTGGAAAGCTTGGGACTCCCATGGATCAATGAACAGAGAGGTGTTACATTTTGGTGGACCCGACATGAATGAAACAACCCAAATATCTCTTGTAGATGAAGAAACAGGTTGATCAACCATGGCTGTACAGTCACAAATTTAAAAATCACACTTTTCTTTGACATCTATATTATTTCACATTTACTAGTATTTTACCGCAATTGTCTATACTATGCTGCAATCGACTAGTTTAATACCGCAATTGATTACAGGCTTTCATAGTTATTTTGTCCATTTCTTGTCTTCTTTTCTCTAGTATTTTGTCACAATTGTCTGATCTATATCGCAATTGAAAGAATTTTTCCACAGTTGCCTGATCCATGCCACAATTAACAACATTTTTCTACAGTTGCCAGTACTTTACCGCAATTGACAGAAAAATACCGCAGTTGTAAGAAGATTGCCGCAATCGTAGGAAATATTACAACATCAGATCCTAATCTTCTACCCATCTATTTCTAATTTGACATTCTTTTTGGTTTCTATGTAGGATTGGATCAAAGTCACCAAAGATAGAGAAGGGTAAGTTTGGTAAGCATCATTTATTATTTCAAAGTTACTTATATCCTTATTTTGCAAATAATCCTTTCGGTACTAACATGTTTAAACAACACAAAACTAAAAGGAATTCATTTGTCGATTTGGGTTTAAGAAGAACAGTGCTTGCAAAAACACATCACACCTCATATTTTGGATTTGGGCTTAAAATTGACGTGGGGACTAAAAATGAACAAAGGCAAAGAATCTCTCAATTTGGTGCAATAAAATTGAACAAGCAATCAACAGCTAATTTTGGGCTTAAAATTGAACATTTGTGCTTGTATGGTGGTGTAGCTTAGTTCACATTTCAAAATTTGGAGGTGAATTGATTTACCTTGTGTCTTGAGTTTTGGGTGCACTTGCACAAATTGTTAGATTACAAACCTTTTTATTTTTTTAGAAAGGCTTTTCCGGGGAATGCACTTCTTCCTTGGAGAATGACCTTAAACCGGTAATCCTTCCGATCGGTATATAAACAAGGCACGAACCAAAGTTCTATCTTATCTAGCCAAGCGCGGGTGAGGTGTGTTGATGATAGTCTAGATTAGGTGAATATCCCTAAGGAGCCAGTGTGATCAACTAGGCTCTTAAGTGAGTCACGCATGTACAAACCAATTGGAGAGACACCACAGACCCTTACTACAACCTTGTTAATTAGAGGCCAACCCATTTTACCTCCAAACATATACCTTCTTATAGTGTAAGGGGTTGCAAAATTTTCCCCCAAGATTCCCAACATATGTGTGCCACGGTATTTGTGTAGTGAAAGAGATCTTCACTCCACGACAACAATACCTAGAAATGGTAAAAAAATGGGCACCTACGTCATGGACCTTCGTGTCCTAGTAGCATGACAATTGTTGTGTGAGCTAATGGACATTCAAGCATTGGGCCTATAAAATTGTATTCTGAATCCATTGACCTAGATTAATCTGATTGTTCATTGTTGAGACCTTGTGATAACCTTGCAACTTGAAAAAGTTGTAGAACATACACAGTCTTCATTCTTCAAAACACAGTGTCTATTGTGCTTGTTACTTTGATCAGTTTCTGAAAATGCAAAACAAAACATACAAAATATCAAAATGAGTCAAACATGTTAAATTCTAGGGTTGTTAACGTCAACTATCTTGCAAATCAGAAGCATTGTTCCAGAAAATTTCACAAATATCAAGCAGTGATACTTGTCCTCTAGTATTTTTTAGACTGTCCCTCTTTTACCGCAATTGCCTGCATTGTTTCACAATTAAAGGAATTTTTCCACAGTTGACTCATTAATTTCTATAGTCATCTTTTTTATTACCGTAATCGGTGATAAAATACTACAATCGACCAATGATTTTACTACAATCAGTGAAATTGTACCACAATTGACCAGAGATACTATATTCCTATTTTGACCTAAAACCTTGAAAGTATTCTTCATTTGGTGTCCAAAACTAGTGTCTATCCCAAGAAAACATGAAGAACATTATGTGAATCTATAAAATATTAAAGATTACCCTTTCTTTGTAAAGCATGATTATTGTCAAAAACATTGTTAGTTCAAAAGCTCAGACTCGAAATACCTTGATCTCATCTTATCAAACATCATCATCTTTATCAAAGTGACTTTGTCCAAGACAAAGGTGAGAAAATCCTATCTTTTTATCATCACCACTTTGAGATCAAGTTGTATCAAAATCTTTCCTTAGAATTACCCTTGTCCAAAAACATAATTCAGACTTCCTTAGAAAGGATCTTCTTGCTTGTTTGCTTTATATCACTTGTTTTAGTTACAAAACCTGGACCACACTATGTCTCAAACACCTCATGGAGGACATTACACAAGGTCTAAGGCTAGAAATCAACCTGATGAGTCATATATCAACCGCTTCCCCACTTGGGAAATAGAGAAAGAGAATGATCCCTTCGTGAACACCAGTTTTGCTCTATTCATTGAATAGCCCCGTGGGGCAGCTTTTTTCCAAGATATCATAGAAGAAGAACTTGAAGATGTGGAACAAGATGCTTACTCCATTAAATTAGTTGATGTTGTTGTAGAGAGGAATCCTGAATGTTACTTGGCCATGCTAATAAAGAAGGGATTCAAACTCCCCGTTGAATTAAGTGTATCAACTATATGGCCCAAAAACCCTATCACAGGTCAAAACACTACTCAAACTCTTGAGACACTACCTGTTGTATCTCTGATTTTTCCACCTTTGGTCTTACCCAAATTGATGTAGACTATGTCCAATCAATCTAATGACCCGACCTAGGCCAACACATCATCTACCCAAGGCATGGAAGGCTTGCAACTAAGTGCACCCATGGGCACTAGTATGCTTCCACCCTTGTTCTCATGGCTAGGACAATCAAGCTCTCATGCTACGTCTTCCATCCCACCAAACTATTTTGAAACTATGCCACTACTACAGTCAATTCACACAAGACTTGGGATTAACACCTCATGCCCGCAGGGATCCATCTGTGCAAGAATGACTTATAGTCAAGGCCCACCCAAGGCTATAGATTTTCCCATTCTGACACTAATCCAACCTCTGCAACAGAAACCCCAGCTTCAGTTGCCTCAAAAACAACCCCCGCAATAGCAACCCCAACTTTAGTTGCTTTAGTTCCAACACCTGCAACAGCAACCCCAGCTTCAGTTGCATCAAATCCAACCTCAGCAATAGCCACACCAGTTTCAAACCCAACCTTAGCAAGAGCAATACCAAATCTAGCAGTATCAACCCCAGTTTCAATCACAGTAGCACATGCATCAAAACCCACCATGGGCTACTCATGTCCCTCCATCCACAAATTACTCAGTGGGGAATCAATATCAAGTCCCTACAATGAAATCATATGTTCCTACTCAAGGGATGCAGAGGCGTAGCCTCATACGCACTACAGCATAGAGGAACATCATCACACATCAACCTCAAAATCAAATGGACATGTTAATGCAACAAATGAAAACCCTTCAAACCCAAATGATGGATATGCAAAATCAAGGGCAAACTAAATCCTATACCGTAGAGGATTTATACCCATACCCCTTTAACCATTCTCTTCACATGTCTCCATTCCCAAACCACTTCTTCGTACCAAACTTTGACAAATATAGGGGCAGTACCAACCCTATTAAGCATATCTGAGAGTTTTTTGCTAGTTGCATCAAAGTTGATCATGATGAGACATACCTAATGCGATTGTTCCCACAAAGCTTGGCCAGACCAGCAATGGAATGGTTCTCACATCTACCTCATGGCATCCAATCTTGTGGAGAATTGGCTGAAAATTTCATAGCTCACTTCCATCATAACATCGAGTGCAAGGTCAGCATCAAGGACCTTTGTGATATCAAACAGAAGGATGGAGAATATTTTGTGAAATTCCTACAGAGATGGAGGAATACAACAAACCACATAACATATGATGTGCCCGAACAAGACTTAATAGTCATGTTTGTTGACAATCTAATTCCAGATATGTCGTTCACAACAAAGTTATAGTTAGCTCCAAACTTCACACAACTCATCGAAAGAGGAGTTTGTTGTGAGTATAAATTAGTCAAATGAGGAGTCCTTGTAGATCCCACCCAAATGAATACAACCAAGAATGCAATAGACAAAGCTAAGTGGTGACAAAGCTAAGTGGTGGAACAAGAACAAAAATGTCACTAGCGATGGTGTCATTGATGTAAAGACAGTCAACTATGCGCAACCCAAGGTGTCATTGCAAGGCACACCTGTGGAAAACCAAAAACCCATAGGGCCCACTCAACAAGCATACACCCAAAACCAACCTCCTCCTATACAAGTAGCCACTGTGTCAAACACTCAACAACAGAATCAATGCAAACCACAGTTTCAATTCCAGCAACGAGATTTCACACCATTAGGAGAGAAGATAGAATCATCTTTACGCAAGTTGATACAATCAAACACTATCACTCTCCTAGAAATCAGGGACTTTGAACAAGATGAAAACAAACCAAGGTGGTATAATGATAAATATTTTTGTGAGTTTCATCGGGTAAAGGGGCACAAAATAGCCAACTTCTACTGATTGAAACATGCTATCCAAGATTTGATTGACATAGGGATCATCGATGTGACTAATACTCAAACCAAAGGCACAACTATCACACCATTTTCAACGATACCTTTCATGATCACAACAAAGGAAAAGCCTTTGGGTCTGGTGGACAAACAAAACAAGTTAACTATACCTATGCCAACAGTGATAATGTTATCAATTTCCTCAACCCTTCAGATAGCCATGTGGCTACAATCACTATCAAAGACCAAGGTAACAAATGTGTTGTAACAACATGTCATGCCAGAGTCATCTTGCAAGGATTACCATCCTCAAGTACTACATCAGCCAATCCTATGGCAAACTTAGATCCACAAACAAGCATAGTGGACCAGCTAAAGCGCACACCTGCATAGATCCCATGTTTGACCTATTATGCATATCTCCATAGCATAAAATGGCACTTGACCAAGCCCTTCAGAATGTAGCTGTCCCAAGGGACATAACACCTAAGAGCTTCCAAATGATGGTCAACCATATAGCAGCTAACAAACATTCCACATTCACAGACCGTGATGTGCCGCCGCATAAACCCTTGCATAACGATCCTCTGCACTTACTTGTCCAGGTCCACAAAAGCACTATTCAAAGGGTCCTTGTTGATGGTGGAGATGGGTTAAACATTTGTACTCTAAAGTTAATCAAGAAACTAGGCTATTCAGAATCAAGCATTGATATCACAAGGAGGATAAATATCAGAGCTTATGATGAAGAGGAAAGGTCCTCTAAGGGTATTATCATTCTACCTATTCACATTGGTCCGGTGGTCAAAAACACTCCCTTCCAAATCTTAGACCTTGAGTTGGGATACAACATGTTACTAGGGAGACCTTGGATACATGAAATGCAAGTTGTACCATTGACATACCATCAATGTATCGAATCCCCACATCAAGGAGAGGAGATAACCATAGAGGGAGACCCCAATCCCTTCCAATATTGCAATGCGGTATAGATCAGCATGGATAACCAAGCACCATCAAACCAAGATGCAAGCATCCCATCCTCTTCAAATTCAAATCCCAAGGATGTCACATGAGCAGTGGGAAAGATAGTCATTAACCAAGACACAAGCATCTCCTCCTCTTCAGATTCAAATCTTAAAGATATCACATAGAAAGTAGGCAAGATATCCATCATAGATAAGGGTTGTGGTGAATACAGATATGAAGAGGCTTTTACCATCACACACATGCCTCAAAGCCCAAGAACTCACGGTATGCCACAACCTGTTGTTGCAATAGAAAATCCACAGCCTATTCTATTCAGATGTCCACCCACAACCTTTATCCAATGGGGAGACATAGCGGAGGAGAGTCCTTTTGAACAAGACATCAATACCTAGTTATACCAGGAATCCCCGGAGATAATTTGAACACCATTAACATTGTTGAACTATCGTAATGGTTACACAATGCTACAAAGATTTGGGTATGATGGAACAACTGGGCTGGAGGAAAGACAACAAGGAATATATGAATTGCCTCTACCACCAACCCAAGGAAACACAAGAGGTTTGGGCTATGGACAAAACACTAATTTGGTGATCCAAGACATTCAGGTCAATCAAGAGCAAGTAGCAGAGATGCATTAGGGGCACAACACTGAGCATGTCCTAATAAGCAACATATTAGCGCAGTTGTTGCCCACCGAAGAGGGAACCACACAATCCCAAATAAACCTACACATAGCCATCGACGATAACCAAGGAAGTGAGACATCGGAAGAACATTCTATTGAGACTGACTCCCATGAGTATGAGTGGAGATCCCTTCATGACTCTGAACCATCAATCCCTTATTTCTCCCCTTGAGTCGACGTTATCATAAATCTAGCAGACCTATTTGACCAACTAACCATCACCAAAAAACCTTGTATAGACAAACATATCATTCATCAGACCTCAAGTGGTACATCCTCATCACAGTCCAACTTCATAGGCACCATATTAGCAGTCCCCTTTAGTCAACCTAAGTCAAACAGTCATCAAAGTGTCTATCTTGTGCACCCTGAGCTTATAGAATGGGATCAACAAGGACCACCGAATCTAGATGTTTTCAAGAATGATGAGGTGATAGCTCATTTCATTGGACTGTGAGAAGGCATTATGTCAAGAGATCACAAGGTAGGATTCTCCATTGACTAGACAAAGCAGCATACTTCTGGGAGGAAGCTCCCCTTTCCAGTCCACAAAAGAAAAAAGAACAAAAGATTAAAAAGCTTAAAGAAGACGTATCTTCTAGTGAAAACCTCTTTGAGGTACTAGAAGATGGAAAGAGAGAACTCCTCCCCTTAATAGAGGAGAAGTCAGAACTATTAGTAGAGGAAATAGAGGAAATCAACTTGGTGGATGACAAGAACCCTAAGAACATCTACTTGGAAAAATCTCTCGCCCCTGAGGAGAGAGAAAAGTTCATCAGTTTCTTCAAAGAAAGAATGATCAATTTTGCATGGTCTTACTCAGATATGCCAGGATTAGATCCAAAGTTGGTGCTACACCATCTCCCATTGCTACCCAACATGAAACCGGTCAAACAGAAGCTAAGAAAGATGCACCCTCACATTAATTTGCTAGTCAAGGTAGAACTCAAAAAAGCTGTTGGATGCTAAATTCATCAGACCTATACCATATGCAGTCTGGATATCTAATTTGGTTCCAGTTACGAAGCACAGCGGTTAGATATGAATTTGCATGGACTTCAGGGATCTTAACATAGCATGTCCTAAGGATGATTTTCCTTTACCAAATATTGATATGATAGTAGACCTAACAACAGGACATCAAATGCTATCACTCATGGATGGCTTTTTAGGTTACAATAAAATAAGGATCATAGTAGAGGACCAACACAAAATAGCTTTCACATGTCCTTGGGGAACATATTGTTGGAATGTCATGTTGTTTGGCCTAAAGAATGCTAGAGCAACATATCAGAGGGCTATGACAACCATATTTCATGATCTCATCGACAAGACAATGGAAGACTATGTGGATGACATTCTAGCTAAATCAATACTTTAGAAGGATCATCTATAGGTTGTGGGACCCATCTTTGATAGGATGCAGGAATTCAAAGTCTGACTAAACCCCAAAAAGTGTGCATTTGGTGTCATAGCGGGAAAATTACTAGGATTCATAGTATCACACAGAGGAATCAAAGTGGACCTGGCAAAAGTCAAAGCAATATTGGATATGCCTCCACCATCAAACCTAAGATAGCTAAGAGGGTTACAAGGAAGGCTCCAATCGATCAGATGCTTCATAGCTCAACTGGCAGACAAGTGCCACCCATTTCATCATCTATTGCATAAATACATCAAGTTCATATGGACAGAGCAATGTGAACAGGAATTTTAGATATTCAAAGACTACCTTCTAAAGACTCCTATATTGGTCCCACCAATACAAGGTAGACCATTGCTTCTCTATATCTTAGTGACAAAATCAGCATTAGGTGTACTCTTGGCACAACATGATGATGTAGGAAAAGAGAGGGCCATCTACTATCTAAGTAAGACTTTGGTTGGATATGAGCTAAACTACATGTCGATTGAGAAGTCATGCTTGGCAGTTGTTTTTTCTTGCCAAAAGCTAAGACACTATATGTTGAGTCACCAAATGAAATTGGTTGCACATATTGATCCTCTCAAGTACCTCCTGAGCAAAGAAATGCCCACTGGATGACTGGCCAAATGGGTAATGATCTTAAGCAAGTTTGACATTGAGTATGTAGACAGAAAGGCAATCAAGGGACAAGTGATCGTAGATCAACTAGCAGAGGCACCGATTCAAGATCACTAGCCTATTATCTCTAATTTTCCAGATGAATCTATCATGACACTACAATCGGTGATCGAGGTATGGAAACTTTATTTTGATGGATCATGTACAAACCATGGTGCAGGGGTAGGAATAGTTCTTATCACTCCAGATCATGATACAATCCCAAAGTCTTTCAGACTTAACTTCCAATGCACCAATAACATAGTAGAGTATGAAGTGCTGGTCATCGGTCTAAAGATAGCCATTTAATGGAGAATCAAGAACCTCAAAGTCTTTGGTGATTCATAGTTGGTCATCAGTCAAGTCAACAATGATTACATGACAAAATATGAGAAACTCATACCATATAGAGCACAAATGGAACAAATGTGCACCGAATTCCATTACATTCTCTTCGAGCAAGTCCCAAGAGCACAGAACAAGGCTGCAGATGCGATGGCTACCATAGCATCACTGATTGATATGCCAGGTAACAAAACAAAGTTCTAGTTTCTAGTGGAACAAATCTTGGTGCCCTAGCATCAGGCATCTATCACAGAATCTACGTGCATCCTTGTTGGTCCTAAATCCCTGTGGTACCAAGAGGTCTATAACTATCTCCTAAACAATGTCTTACCTCCAAACTTGTCTAGGAACCAGATAAAATCCCTCATCCATCAAGCCTCCATCCTCTCAACTACTCTATACAAATGAAGTCTAGATGGAACGTTACTATGATGTCTCACTTCCATGGAATCCCAGAAAGCTTTGTACGAGTTACATGAAGGAATATGTGGAACCCATGGAGGTGGCAACAACTTAGCTAAGAAAATAATCTACATGGGATACTATTGGCCTACAATAGAGATAGATGCACACAAGCATGTTCAAAGGTGTAGACAATGTCAAGTTCATGGAGACCTCATCCATGCACCAGCCCAGGAACTAAATCCCATCACATCACCATTGCCATTTTCAATGTGGGGATTTGACCTAGTGGGCAAAATAACACCTTCTTTTGAAAATTGGCACAAGTACATCATAGTAGCAATGGAGTAATTCATCAAGTGGGTGGAACCAATTCCCCTCACTTACATAACTAGAAAACAGAGAGCGATGTTCATACTTAATCACATCATCTGTAGATACAGGATCCCCAAACAATCGTGACAGATCATGGTACCCCTTTCCAGAACAAGGATGTTGAAGACTTATGTGAATAATTCCACATCAAACAAGGGTTCTCATCATTTTACTACCCTCAAGGGAATGGTCAGGCTAAAGCTACAAACAAAATGATCCTAAAGATCCTGAAGAAAATAGTGAACAAATCAGGGTGATACTAGCATTTACAGCTTAGTCCCGCACTATGGGCATACAGAACTAGTGTGAGAACACCTATAGGAGCCACTCCTTTCTCCCTAGTCTATGGATCAGAGGCGGTATTAACCTTTGAATTATAAATTCCATCCCTTAGGATATCATTGAAGAACCTGGTTTCATATGAGGACTATAGAGTCGCAAGGATCAGTGAGCTAGAGTTACTAGATGAAAGAAGGCAACATGCCTTCGACCACTTACAAGGCTATCAAAATCACCTTAGAAGGAACTATCATAAGAAGGTGAAGTCAAAAACATTTGAGGTAGGAGACCTTGTCCTCATGGAAAATCAAAAGAATCAAGCAGATCGAGTCAAACCTGGTAAGTTCGAGCCTAACTGGCTAGGACCCTTTATTATTGTCAACTCTACTCAGAGTGGGGCATTCATGCTTGCCACACCAGAAGGAGACCAGCTCCCTGGCTACATCAACAACATGCACCTAAAGAAGTTCTACCCTTAAGGTCTCCATGGCTAAAGCACTTATCTACATGTCTGAAAAATACAAAAAAAAAATCAATTAAATATAAAAGTTACCTTGGTGAAAACCTGGCAATCAGGCACCTTGGTGACAACCAAAAAAGGCAAAAAATAAAAAAATTAAAGAGAAATAAAATCGCTCTCTTAGTGAAAACCTGGCAATCAGGCACTTTTGAGTAGGTACCTTGGTGAAAACCTAGCAAACAGGTGCCAGGTGTTCAAATCCAGCTTCACCATCAATGAGCTCCAAAAGCTTGAGCACAATTCAAAATGCAAGAATGACTATCCCAAACTATATCCAGAAGCACAAACCCCTATGAGAACTAAGCACTTATCCATGGTTAACACTGGTCCACTAGACTAGGGGGAGATTCAAAAAACCTAAAAAGATCAAAATCGAGAAAAAATCAATCTTCATCAAAAACATTCAAAAAAAATTGCAAAATCAAAAGCAATAAAACCAACTTGGTTATCAAGAGAGCATGGGGAAATCATGACCAATCAATCAAATGTCACAATCATGAGCTTTGGAAATCAGCATTGGGCTCATCTCACACAGCTTTATCAATCTATCAATTCAATCAGCAGGCACCTAGCGATCAAATCAATCTATCAATTGTCACAATCATGATTTTTGCAAACCAGCATTGGGCTCATCTGATAGAGCTTGATCAGCTTCAAACATGATCAAAGCAATCAAATCAATCAATATTGTCACAAACATGAGCTTTGCAAACATGCATTCAGCCCATCTGACACAGCTTAATCCACTGCCAACACAATCAAAGCAATCAAGCCAATCGAGCCTATCCAAAGAGTTGAGACAATCAAGAGAAACCAAACTGCATTGAGGAACCATACAAAAGTTGACTAGGTCAGTCAAGTCAGTCATATGTCAGTCTATATTTTGGGGTTATGTTCTTATGCTACTCTAGGATCCACCATGTGAAGAGAGTAGCTATGGTAGATCATGACTTATTTTCTTTGATTGTTATCTGTTGAATGTTCACTTTGATTCTAGGGCCATGATGATTTAGGATAAATGCGGTAGGAACTGTCACTTATCTAACAACCGCGTAGTTCCATGATCTGAGATTAACCTGGGAAAGAATTGGACATTCCTTCTCTTTTATTTTTCTTGTTTGGTTTATAGAATCAAGATCTCGCAGCACTATTCAGATGGACTCTGAGTTACTTTGGAGTTCTTTCTTGGTTTCTATGGTCTTTCCCTTTATGTTGCAAACAAGAGCTCATGATGCTATCCAGATGGACTCTAGGGGCATAGGAGTTCTATCTTTTTTTCTTGGCTTTCCCTTTCATAAATCAAGAGATCACAGTGTTATCCAGATGTACATTGGATGCATAGGAGTTCTATCTTGGTTTTTTTGTTTTAGATTAATTCAGAGGATAAGCGGTAGCTAGATGGTCAATATCTGGGTGTGTTTGGCTCTCTTTCTTTTCAAACAGGGAACATAGTTGAACCCAGATGGTCAATATTTGGGTGCACTATGGGTCTCTTTCTATTCAATCTCTCTACTCCTTCCTCTATCAAGAGGTCATGGTAGTATCCAGGTAGTATATGATCTGGATCATTCGATGCTCTTTCGAAATATCAAAAAATACAAAACAAAGATGCAATGATGACAATTATTGGAAACAAGGGTAGCGACTTGAGAAATTCATCCTTTCTATCAGCTCATATCTAGCCAAAAATGAAGAAAAGAACATGCTTTCTATCATTACATCCTATTAGATCAATCTCAGAGCACATCTATCCAAACTAACTTCTTTCTAACTAACACATGCATTACTCAGATATTTTGTGCATAATAGATTGCATTCATTCATTAAGTGCATCAAAAAAGAAAAACAACATGGTAGCTGTATACATGATAACTCATAAAATCACATACTTCTATTAAGCATCTCATATAAACAAGCATTTCATTTACACCATCTTGCATAACATGTCAATATCACAGGAAAGAAAATCATCCATATAGGGGTCTGCATAATAGAATCATATTGCATATACATCTCATCATCTAAAACACTAATCATATAGAATCATACATATCAAAAGTAAACCATTGCACATCATATCAAAACATAGCTGCATCTCATGTAAATCAAAATATCTGAGTACAAATGAAAAGTTGCAAGTATGAACAAAGAAGGTAATCAACATATATATATATATATATATATATA
>MU223665.1:2447081-2468737 GCA_018584345.1 Thuja plicata
CATAATTAGCTCTTCAGTTAACCAAACTCTATCTCCTCTTTACCAAATAAAGAGGTGGAGTTTACTGAGGACCTCTCCTGTTCCTTTTGATCTCAACTGTTCATCTCCCCATCTCTGGGATTGATCTAAACCATTCATTTCATCACCAAATCCTAGATAATAAACCCTTCATAACCATTTGAAGGATCTAGGATTTCAAGCTCTCATGCGCCATTACTTCGTCATTTTGGTTCTAGCATTCAAGCCATCTTTCGATCACACACACCCATTTTAACTAGCAAATTCTCGACACTTGTCAAGTCATAGATGTTGCCCTGCCAATATTGAGCATCAAGAACAAGTGTTTCGGAAGGAGTAGAGAGAGACAATAGAAGCTTCACGCATTGTGGGGTTTGCATTTATTTATCTTCCTTTCTCTTTCTTGTACATTTTATTGGTTATGTTTCATCGTTATTCATTCTAGTAGTATTGTGTATTTGATTCATATCAATTGTGAAACCTTTGCTACTGACCCTTGCCTTTGGAAAGCTTGGGACTCCCACGGATCAATGAACAAAGAGGCATTATAGTTTCATATTGATTTGGTCTTATTTATAATATATTTGTTTTGTGAAATATATGTGATTCCCTAGACGGGTTGGGAGAGAAGTGTTTTTGTTTTATGACAGTAAAATGGGTCTCGGTACATAGACCGTAACTTTTTATTGATATGTTTTGAGTAATATAATTATCTACATTTCCACTAAAGAGATTTTAAATATGATATTTCGTTCAAAAGTTATGAATAAAAGATTGCAAATTAGATCTATATGATAGATTTGAAGTTGTTTGTTAAAAGAACCGAAGAAGCATTTTGTTGTTGATTGATCTTGTGAAAGATTTTCCTCTATTCAATTATTTGAATGATTAAATGAAGATTAGATCATCAAGATCCTAGTTGTTGAGAGTTTATGTAGGATGCTCTGCATCAGTTTTTATTTGTGATTTTTTTTAATTGGATTCTTCAAGGCTTAATCACCCTTGGGAGGGAAGAGTAACCTTGAAGGGAGTGGTAGGAATGACTCCACTTTAGTGTAGAGTCTCCCATCGGCCTATTGTGTACTGTAACTCATTTTCACGCTTATCGTTGTAGGGTTGACTTTTTGGTCAAACTCTAGTTGACTTTTGGTCAATTATTTAATTTTGCATGTCGATCAAAGCATGTAGTTTAGGGATCCCTGTAGGATAGTTCTGAAATCTATTTTACCTAGTGTGACCTTTCTGTTAACTATTTTCCTCCTGCATCATTTTGCATGCATGTGTTATCTTGATGTAGTTTAGTTACCCTTTAGCACATTTTTAAATTTTTTTTATTGTGTGTTTTTGCCCAACTTTTGGGCATGAAATTTTGGTATTAGAGCTAGGTTTAGAAACATTGGGAACCTAACCCACTACATTATCACTAAACTTTTCCTTTTATGTTTAGGATGCCTCTTGTCGCTCGCTAGGCCTGTAAACAGGAACATGGTCAGAAACGTACTCCCACAACTCATAAGGGGTACAACCTGAGGTAGAGGATCACAGAGGAAATCAGAGTCCACCTCTTGAACCACCTCCCAATCAAAATTCAACATTACTTTAGGCCTTTCAAAATTTGGCTAAACTTATACTAAATCGCATGCCTCTAGTTATTCAGCAAAATGTCCATCATGATTTAGAAGGACATGGGTCCTCTGCTAGAGAGCGAAGTAGGAGCCCACCTCCTAGGATTGGGGAGAATCATATTGAGTAGGAAGTAGGGTCCATTGGGATGGAGATCCAGAGGTTTGATAGAGCACCTAATATTGGGAACCAGATCACAGAGTTGTTGAGGCTCAAACTGATGAACTATAACTGATTGAATTTCTGAAGATGTTAAGTTGATGATCATGCAAGGCATTAAATTAGTTAATGTATTGTATTTTATTTGATGTAAACTTGATATAATCTGTATGGTCATGGACATACTTCTAAAGACTTCAAAGAACCAAGGAATCAAAGGCTATGCTATCAGGAATGCATATAAGCTAAGTATCCACAAAGTGACTGTATACACCAACAAAGTACACACCAACTGATAGAGTAAAAGAGAAAAGTCATAATGTTACCTGATAAGAAAATGCACAGCATTACCGACGAGAAAAGTCACAGTGTTAACCCAATGAGCAAATGAACAACATTATCGATGATAAAAGTCACAGTGTTTCCCGATGAGCAAAGATCAGAGTAACCCGACAGACAAAATTACTGTATTTCCTGACAGATGGAGAACCCGAAGACAACTGAAGTCACACCAATAGAACAGTCAGTTATAAGCGATGACTAACTAAAGTGTTGACCGATAGAATAGAGAGTTCAGAAATGACAAAATTCTTAGCTGTCAAGAGCTAAAAATAGACTTAATTGATACTTATCATTATTTTAATCGACAAGATAAAGTCGAAGATAAGTAATGGATTTAAATCTTCTTTGTCTAGTTGGCAATTAGATCTCTTTGAGATAAAAATGAAGTTTTGTTTAAATATAATTGCCGAGAATTGTGGATCATGCCAATATCAAGAAAGCCAAGAAAAGGTGAAATCATGTCTATAAAGAGAAAACCCAATTCATTATAAATTGTGGGGTGAAGAGAGGAGAAAATAGATGTTGAAGAGATTCTAAAGGAGAAGAAAGTCTTCATTTAGACTTGATCAACAAGCTTCAGAAAGAGCTAGATTCTACAGACACCAACAAATAGTGAAACAACATCAGAGAGTAGAAAAGTGTGGAGAAAAGGTATTGAATTGATTATATTGATCAGAGAGGTAATGTACTTACAATAGATCAAAAAATCTATGATTCAAGTTGTATGTGTGAATAGATCACTTTAGTGTTTCAGTTTAACCATTGAAGCAACAAGTTTCCTAACTGAGCAGGACTTAAAAGTATTTTGTAACTGAGATACGTCCCAAGGAGTATCAAAAAATTTTATCATAGAAAGTAGCATTGGATATGCCCAATACCTATTAACAGTCCAAGTGAGTGTGTTGATCAAGGATGGTAGCATTAGATGCCAAATACTAAGTGACAAACTATCTTTTAAATCCTCTAACAAGGTCACACCTAACAGTGTTTTTGTAACCTTTACTAGGGTTGGCTCTTAACCGAGCTCACTTGAGAAGAGTGAAAATTTGGGGTACCGGTCCCAGTTGTTTTTCCCTTAATAGGGTTTCCATGTTAAAAATCCATGTGTTATATGTTTATGTTTCATTACTTTATTGTTTTGCATTTTACACAAGATATTCTAGATTGATTGGTATACACTAGTTATTTACTCTATTTCGGTAAATAGTAAGACTGATTATCGGTAAACATACAAAAGAAGGTTTTACAAAGCATTCTAAGCATAAACAAAACTACATGATGATAAATCTTGCTTCCTCACTCTCTAATGCTGAATTTGAAGATATCAAAGCATGCACAATTGCAAAGCAGATGTGGGATAAATTGAAGCTTGTACATGGTGGTGATATAAATGTTTTGAGAGAAAAGGCAGAAAACCTTAGAGGAAAGTTTGATGATCTCAGAATGAAAGAAGGTCAAAACATCACATAGTACAATACAAGAATCAAAGAGGTAGTCAATGCTATCTGAGGAGTTGGAGGTGTACTAGATGAGGATACAGTGGTAAGTAAAATTCTAAGAACCTTACTGCCTACTTATGCTATTAGAGTATCTTCCATACAAGAAATGAGAGTAGTAGCAAATATCAATGTTACTGTAGATAGTTTGATTGGAAGACTGATTTCATTTGAGATGAACAATTTTAATAATAGTTTCTTACTAAACATAGATTCTACATTCAAATATTCTTTGAGAATAAGTAAATCAAGTCATAAACACACTAAGAAAAGATAGTGATAGTGAAAGTGAAGAAGAATATATTGATTAAATTTAAGCACTTATGGCTAGAAGAATGCAGAGAGGCATAGGTAAATACAAAGGAAAATTACCACTTGTGTGTTTTAATTATAAAGAAATTGGACACTTTGCTGCAAGTTGTCCTAATAGAAGAAAAGATGACAGAAGTAATGAAAAGTCATTTGAAGAGAAGTATGATAGAGGTGATTACGAAAGCAATTGACAATCAGAAAGAAGAGATACCCAAGATTAAAAGGACAAAGGAAAGAAGGCCAATTATCTATCTAAATACAAAGATGATGATACTAACACTAAATCTGATGAAGACATCGAGATGGTGTTTGTAGTAGTAAAAGATGATTCAGATGATGATGAAGAAAGGTATGTAGAAACTGTACTCATATCTAAAGTTAGTAAAAATGATGTCTAGATCATACATAGTGGCTGCACTCACCATATGACCATGAAAAACAAAATTTTGAGACTTTTGAATATTGCAATGGTGGTTCAGTAAGAATGGGTAATGATACACCTTGTCCAGTTAAAGGTAGAGGAACTATAATGTTGAACAACCTGATAAAATGTGAAAATGCTTATTGGGTAAAAGGATTGAATTATAATTTATTGAGTGTTTCTTAGTTGAATAATTTAGGTCATAGAGTAGCATTTGAAAATAAGAAGGAAAAGATCTTCAATGAATTAGGAAATCTTATTAGTACCGGTTAGCAGACAAAAGGTAACTTATTCTATCTGAATGATACTAACACCACTTGCTTAATGGCTAGAAATGAAGATATATGGTTGTGGCACAAAATATTGTGTCATGTGAATTTTGACAACATGATAAAGATAAGAGAAAAGAGAAATGTAAGAGGCTTACCGACGATGACCAAGCCCGACAATATCATGTGTAAGAATTGTCAAAAGGTAAGATGACAAAGTCTAGTTTCAAAAGAAAAAACCATACATCTGATGTCATTCTAGAATTAGTCCATACTGTTTTATGTGGAGCTATGAGGGCAAAGAGTTATTATAGTGATAGATATTTTATTCTCTTTGTTGATAATTACTCTACAATGATGACAATAATATTTCTAAAAGATAAATATGAAGCATTCAAGATGTTTAAATGGTACAAAGCTATGGTAGAGAAACAAAGTGGTAAAGAATTAAAATTCTTAAGATTAGATAGAGGAGGGGAATTTATTTTAGATGAATTCACTAGATTTTTTAATGATCATGGAATCAAAAGATAGGTCTCTACACTGAGAACACCATAGAAAAATGGAATTACTGAAAGAAGGAAAAGATCCATAGTTGATTATGCAAGGACATTGATGATAGAGAAAGGCATCACCCAAATCTTCTGGAGAGAAGTTGTCACTACTGTTGTTTACACATTAAACATAGTACAATTGAAGAAAGACACCAAGAAGACACCTTATGAGCTATGGTATGGTTACACACCCAATGTAAGTTACTTCAAAAATTTTGGTAGTCAATGTTATATCTTAAAATATGATAGAAATGGAAAACTTGATTCCAAGAGTGATGAATTAATATTTCTAGGGTATTCCACCAAGACCAAGGCTTATAAATGTCTCAATAAAGCCTCTAACAAAATTGTTGAAAGTGCAAATGTAAAGATAGATGAATTTGAAGAGAAGAATGAAAAGAAAAGCACAAAAGAACTAGAGGACTACAACAAGTTTGTCTATAATGAAGAATCTGACACTCTACCCAACCAACAATGTAGAGCTCCCAAGCAATAGATCATTGCACCCAAGCATCAGGCCGCAAATACCGATAATCAGGATATTGCTCAAGATGATGGACCAAGTTATGGAGACCAGAATGAAGGACAAAATGATGATCAAGATAATAGACAAAGATCTGAAACTGTACTTGCTAGATATGTCAGAAGGAACCATCCACAGAACCAAATCATATGAGACAAAAAGGCTGGTATGAGAGCCAGAAGTAAGTCTCTAAGCACAAGATATCATATTTATGATTATGAGACAAAATATATTAATGCTACACTTAATAATGATGAATGGATAAGTGCTATGAATTAAGAGATTGAGGAGATTGAGAAAAACAATACATGGACACTTGTACTGAGACTAGATGACAAGAATGTTATCGGTACAAAATGGATATTCATGAATAAACTAAATGAGAATGAAGAAGTCACCAGAAATAAAGCAAGACTAGTATGCAAAGGGTATGCACAAGAAGAAGGGATTGACTATGGAGAGACTTTTTCACCTGTTGCTAGGCTAGAAGGAGTAAGAATATTAATTTATTATGCTGCATGTAAAGGATTCAAGGTATATCAAATGGATGTCAAGTCTGCATTTCTAAATGGAATACTTGAAGAAGAGGTATACATTGAACAACCATAAGGGTTTGTTGATCTAAACAAGAGGGACATGGTATGTAGATTACACAAAGCCTTGTATGGATTGAAACAAGCACCCCAAGCCTGGTATGAAAGACTTTATTCCTATCTCATAAGTATTGGATTTGTAAGGACTAGTGAAAACAATAATCTTTATTTGAAGGAAGATACTGATGCTAGCATTTTGATTGCTGAGATATTTGTTGATGACATCATATTTGGAGGAAATGATATGCTATGCAAATAATTTACAAATGAAATGAGAAAATATTTTGAGATGTCTATGTTTGGAGAGATCAAGTTCTTTCTTGGTCTATAGATCATGCAACATGATGAAGGTATTTTCATTACACAATCTAAATACACCAAGGAAGTGCTGAAAATATTCAAGATGGAAGATTCCAAACTAGTTGGAACACCAATGGAAACTGGATGTAAGTTGACAAAGGAGGACAAGTCATCAGAGGTAAATTAGACTTTGTACATATCAATGATTTGAAAACTCATGTATGTTGTACATACTAGACCAGATATTGCACATGTAGTAGGAATAGTTGCATGATTTTTTGGAAATCCTAGGGAATCACATATGAATGCTGTGAAAAGAATTCTAAGATATCTGAAGAATACCAAGGCATATAGCTTATGGTATAGAAGAGAAGGCAAATTTGAACTTAAGGTCTTTACCGACGCTGATTGGGTTGGAAATATTGATGACCAAAAGAAAAAAACTTGAGGAGAATTATTTATGGGTGGTAGACTTGTCACATGGATCAACAAGAAGCAATGATGCATCTCTTAGTCTACTGCAGAAGTAGAGTATGTTGTTGCTACTGCAAATTACTCAAATATTGCATTGATCAAATAGTTACTGGAAGGTATGCATATGCAATTCTTGAACAAGTAATTATCTATTTTTATAATACAAGTGCAATAAACATTTCCAAGAATCCAATCATGCATGCTAAAAGAAAGCATACTGCAATCAAGTATCATTATTTGAAAGAACAATTTCAAGCAAAGGAGGTGATACTTGAGTATGTACAATCAAAGGAACAATTAGCCAATATCTTTACCAAGCCACTGCCCAAGGAAGCATTTGAGTACTTGAGAAATAAACTAGGGGTTAGACCCTTGTCTACTGGTCAGTAAAATGACTAGAAGGTTGCATCAACCTACATATTATAAGAATATCATTCATGTTGATGCAAGCAAAGAGATGGACTTCAAAGATAAATCTATACACAACAAGGTATTTATCTACTCTGAGCACCATAGTTATTGTATTGGAAATGGATTGGGAAATTCAAGGAGTATATTATGGATAGAAAGGATTTGTTTGACATTAGTATCAAAAATACTTGTTTGGCATTGTTGTCAAAGGGACAGATTATATTGTTGGAGATTTACTTCTGGCAGCTAGTTGATTGTATTTTTGTCATTGATGACAACATATAATATATAGTAGTATTCTATATGTACTTATCTACATGATGGTATCAAGCCTTGCGTAGTTATATTGATGTTGTAGACATGTTGTTTATGTTTGGTTCATACACGCAAACTCAGATATGAAGTTTCAGTTGTGTTGTGTAATTCTGTTAGAGGACAGTTACAATTTCTAGAGGTTGTCTATACAAAGCCAACGTATTGCATTGGTTCTTGAGTTGCACCTATCTTCAGGATATGCGTGTGTATATTCAAGTTTAGTTATGAGTTGAAGATATTTATCTAAAGGCACCAAACATGTTTCAATAATATTTTAATTTTAGAGTTAATTTGGAGAGGCCGACTTTGTGAAGTGTCACGTCTATTCAGTTTATATTGTGCGGTTGTAATTATGCTTGCATGGTTAGTTAAGCTAACAAGGATGTTATGAAGAGTTTCCTAATAGATCCCATGATCTCATACTTTGAGGAAGATACTTATAGTAGTTCATTTGTGGAATGCTAAGTGTGAATGAGAAGATAAGAGACAGAAAATGTATAGATCAGAATATCAGTTGTGTTTCATTCATCATAGGTCTATGTCAAGAAGAAGAGAAAGATTACAATACATTGGAACTGATCAAGATAGCAGGTCTACTCTATAGTTCATCATCAGATATAGTGCATATCTATTCTACAAAAGGTTGTAACCTTCACCATTGAAGCAATGAGCTTTTGGATAGTGAGTCCTCACCCTTAACAGGGTTATTTGTAAAAGACCCCTAACAGGGTCAAATCCTTAACCAGGTCACTATACCTACTGCATTGTAAAGAACAACTCCTAACAGGGTTGCAATATCCTCTAACAGGGATTATTATAAACAAGTATAGTTCATTGTGGGTGTTAATTCCCACCAGGGTTTTTACCATTTGGTTTCCCCATAACCAAATTGTGGTGTTGTCTATTGTGTTATCTGAATGTGCATTTAATTTATTGTATTTTGGAGTTAATAAAAGAAAATAATTAAATTAGCTGATAACTGATTCACGCCCCTCTCAGTTATCCGTTGGGACTATTCTAAAAATTGGTATCAGAGCCAAGTTACTTGAAGAGAAAGCCTCATAGCTTAAGGTAGATCAGATGGCTTACTTCAGAAAAGAGAGTCCTAAGTTTGATGGAGATAATTATCTAGATTGGAAGAAAAAAATGACAACACATCTACAATGTGTTGGTTTTGACATCTTTGAGATAGCCACACAAGAAGTTGTTATTCCCTCTCTAAAAGACCTCTCAAGAGATGATGATACTAGTAAACAAAATGATACATTCACAGCTAATGCAATTGCCAATGAAGCCCTTATAAGTGCACTATCTGACAATGAATTATTTGAGATCAAGAAAGCAGACAAGGCATACACAATATGGAAGTATTTAGAAGACATGTTTGAAGGATATATCCAAGAAAAGAATGCACACAGGAAGACATGGAAAAATAAATACAACAACCTTGAGATGTTACCTGAAGAGAACATTAGAGCCTACAATCAGAGGATAAATGAAGCAGTTTCTGGAATCAGAAATAATGGTGGAGAAATATCAGAAGAAGACATAATGGACAAGTTGTTGACTACTTTAACAACAGACTATGTGAACAAAATAAATATTCTAGAGGAAACCATGCAATTTTCACAAAACTTCAAGAGAGAGACTTTGATTAGTAAAATCTCTACATTTGAGATATCAAGACTGAAGATTGAACCCAAAAGTGAAACAACCTTCAAAGCCTCAGTTCATGGTAAGAAACCTTTACACATCACTAGCAATAATGAGAAAGAAGAAGTTGATGAAGAACTAGAAGAATTCATTACCATGATTTCCAAAAGAGAAAAGAAAGGAAAAGGTAAGCACAAAGGATAGTTTCCATTCAAATGTTTTTCAGGCAACAAAATTGGTCACTTTGCATCCAAGTGTCCCACAAGAGTAAAGAAATTTTGATATGATTACAAACCTCAATATAGAAAGGAATGCTATCACACTGAAGAAGGTGTAACTGATGAAGATTTATAAGAAGATGAAATTGGATTCATTTACCTTAAAGACATGGAAAAATTTCTTGAGGAAATGGATATTGAAGATGAAAAGGAAGCACAGGAGTTAGCCCTAATTTCCAAAGCAGACATCAGAATTGATTAGATCATTGAAAATGGATGCTCTCACCATGTGATAGGTGATAAAGATAGATTTGTTCATCTAGACAAGTAAAAAGGTGGTATGGTTAGATTTGGAGATAACACTCTCAAATCTATCATAGGCAGAGGATCTATCACCCTAGATGGAAAGAATAAGACAGATGATGTTCTGTATGTTGATGGATTACATCACAATTTACTAAATGTTGGACAACTACTTGACAAAGGTTATCATTTAGAATTCAAAGACAACAAATGAATTATTAGAAACAAAGAAGGAGACATGATTGCATCAGGCTCAAAGACTAAAGGTAATGTTTTTCAGCTCAATTCAGATGTAAGTTGTTTTGTTGCAAAAGTGGATGATAGCTGGTTATGGCACAAGAGACTCTGTCATATCAATTTTGATAATATAGTAAAGATAAGCAATGTCAAGGTAGTTAGAGACCTTCCAAGTATTGCAAGACTAGTTGACACAATGTGCAGGGAATGTGTTATGGGAAAGCATGTAAGGAGCTCTTTCAGAAGCAAGTAGAACTTAGCTGAAAACAAGTTAGACCTAGTGCATATAGATTTATGTGGTCCTACTCAAACTAGATCATACTACCGAGAAAGGTATTTCATTTTTTTTGTTGATGATTTTTCAAGGATGATGTGGGTTGCATTCTTAAAGGAGAAGTCTAAAGCCTTTAAGAAGTTCAAAATATTCAAAGCCAAAGTTGAGAATGAATATGGGATGAAATTAAAGTATCTAAGATCATATAGAGGAGGAGAATTCACCTCTGACCAATTTTATGACTATTGTGAAGAACATGGAATCAAAAGATATTTGAGTGCACCTAGAACCCCTCAGTAGAATGGGATAGTAGAAAGAAGGAACATTATCATACTTGATACATCATGCACTATGATGATTAAAGGAAAAGTTGTGCATACCTATTGGAGAGATGCAATCAATACAATAGTCTATACTATCAATAGAACACAACTAAGACCAGGCACAATAAAGACACCTTATGAACTTTGGTTTGGTAATATACCTATAGTAAAATACTTCAAAATCTTTGGCAGAAAATGCTACATCAAGAGAGATGATGGTGTTGGTAAGTTTGATGCTAGAAGTGATGAAGGTATTTTCCTTGGTTATTCTACTAAAAGAAAAGCATACAGATGTTTCAATTTAAGATTAAAGAAGATAATTGAAAGTACTCATGTAAATATTGATGAGAAGTTCATGGTTCAAGAGAGGTACTATATATATGCACCTATGATTGAGGATGAACCTAGGCCTAATAGTAAAGACACTATTATTGAAGAAATGTTTGATTGCATTGATGTATCATGTAATGAACCTGAATCAAGCAAAGAAGTATCACAAATTATAGATGAGGATGTCACACCAAAAGTTTCAAAATTCACATCTAGGTATCATTCAAAAGATTATATCATTGAAGATCAAAGCAGCAGTGTTTTGACTAGATCTAAAGAAAAAATTTTAACAATGGATGAAGAGGTATGTTTAATTTCATAGATTGAACCTTTGAATGTTGAAGATGCTTGCAAGGATTCTGATTGGAAGAAAGCAATGGAAGAATAATTAGATCAAATAATAAAAAATGACACATGAGAATTGGTTCCTAGACCTAGTGACAAAAATGTGATTGGAACAAAGTGGGTATTTAGGAACAAGATGAATGCAGATGGTATAGTGGTTAGAAAAAAAGCAAGACTAATGTGTAAAGGATATGCGCAGAGGGAAGGGATAGATTACACTAACACATTTTCCCCTGTGAGAAGATTAGAAGTCATCAAGCTATTCTTGGCCTATGTAACATTCAAAGACTTCAAAGTATATCAAATGGATGTCAAATCTGCCTTTCTGAGTGGTGACTTGAAGGAAGAAGTCTACATAGAATAGCCTGAAGGATTTAATCTATCAAATAAATCAGACATGGTATGTAGATTGAAGAAAGCACTCTATGGACTTAAACAAGCCCAAAGAGCTTGGTATGAGAGACTAGATGGTTATCATACCATGATTGGATTTAAAAAAGGAGTAGTAGATTGTAACCTATTCATAACAGAGACACCTGATGGACTATTACTTGTTGCTATATATTTTGATGACATTATCTTTGGAGGTAATGACAAGCTTAGTGCTAAATTTGCAAAAGAAATGTAGAATGAATTTGAAATGAGCATGATTGGTCCTATAAAATATGTTTTGGGATTAAATGTAAAGCAAATAGATAAAGGGATATTTATAAATCAATCCAAATATGTGAAGGAAATATTGAAGACTTTTAAGATGGAAGACTGTAAGCCAGTATGCACTCCTATGATAACTGGAGGCAAGCTTTCTAAAGAAGATGATTCTGTAGTAGTTGACAAGACATTTTATAAGTCTATGATTAGAAAACTTATATATCTTACTCAATCTAGACAAGACATATCTAATGAAGTTGGCATTGTTGGTAGATTTGCAGCTGAACCAAAACAGGATCACCTAATGGCAATAAAGAGAATATTCAAATATCTAAAGGGAACTATAGACTATGGTTTATGGTATCCTAAATTAGAGAATGTACAAATTCATGTGTATATAGATGCAAATTGGGTAGGTTGTATTGATGACAAGAAAAGTACTTCTAGAGGAGCAATATTTCTTGGAGATAGGTTGGTTTCTTGGGTAAGAAAGAAGTAGAATTGTATCTCTCAGTCGACAACAGAAGTTGAATATGTTGCAACAACATTGAACTGTTCAACAATGGTTTGGATCAACCAGATGGTTAAATATTTTGGTATACAGGTTGATCATCCTATTTTTATTCACTATGATAACACCAGTATTCACTATGATAACACCAATACTATCAGAATGTCCAAGAACCCTATGATCCATGGAAAGACAAAGCACATTGAGATCAAATATCATTTTCTTAGAGAAAAAGTTGCAGATAATGAAGTAAAATTGGACTATGTGAGCACCAAAGAACAGTTGGCAGATATTTTCACAAAGCCTTTATCAAAAGATACTTTTGAGTATCTCAGGGAGAAGTTAGGAGTAATTCTCTCTCCTGAGTCTGATTAGATATAGCAGCAAGAACATCAGTCCATATTGACTGATGAATGGTTGACTACTCTACTTCTAGAGTAGTACCTGTACCTAATTGTTTATGACTCCCTTTGCCATTGATGTCAAAGGGGGAGTATATAGTAAGGGGGAGTATATACTCTGGGGGAGTATAAAAATAGACAGAGGATTTGCAATAGTGTAGAGGAATCCTTGATGAGGATATTGAGAAGATTGTAAAAAGAAAGAAGACACCATGTGCTGAAGATGTTTTTAATATCATATGTTGCCATCAATGTCAAAGGGGGAGATTTTTGGAGATTTACTTATGGCAGCTAGTTGATTGTATGTTTTTCATTGATGATGACATATAATATATAGTATTATTTTGTATGTACTTATCTGAATGATGGTATCAAGCCTTACATGGTTATATTCATGTTTTAGACATCTTTTTTATGTTTGGTTCATACACGCAGACTCAAATATGAAGTTTCAGTTGTGTTATGTAATTCTTTTAGACGACAGTTACAGTTTTTGGAGGTTGTCTATACAGAGCCGATGTATTGCATTGGTTCTTGAGTTGCACCTATCTTCAAGATATGCATGTGTATATTCAAGTTTAGTTATGAGTTTAAGATAGTTATCTAAAGGCACCAAATGTGTTTCAATAATATTGCAATGTTAGAGTTAATTTGGTGAGGCCAACTTTGTGAAGCATCGCATCTATTTAGCTTATATTTCACGATTGTAATTATGCTTGCATGATTAGTTAAGCCAACAAGGATTTTATGAAGAGTTTCCTAATAGGTCCCATGATCTCATACTTTGAGGAAGATACTTATAGTAGTTCATTTGTGGAATGCTATGTGTGAATGAGAAGATAAGAGACAAAAAATGTACAGAGAAGAATATCAGTTGTGTTTCATTCATCAAGGATCTATGTGAAGAAGAAGAGAAAGATTACAATACATTGGAACTGATCAAGACATAATGTCTACTCTACAGTTCATCATCAGATATAGTGCATATATGTTCTATAGAAGGTTGTAGCCTTCACCATTGAAGTAGTGAGCTTATGGAAAGTGAGTCCTCACCCTTAATGGGGTTATTTGTAAAAGACCCCTAACAGGGTCAGACCCTTAACCAGGTCACTATACTTATTGCATTGTAAAGAACAACTCCTAATAGGGTTGCAAGATCTTCTAATAGGGATTATTATAAACAAGTATAGTTCATTGTGGGTATTAATTACCACCAGGGTTTTTACCATTTGGTTTCCCCGTAACCAAGTTGTGGTCTTGTCTATTGTGTTATCTGAATGTACATTTACTTTATTGTATTCTAGAGTTAATAAAAGAAAAGAATTAAATTAGCTGATAACTGATTCACCCCCCCTCTCAGTTATCCTTTGGGACTATTCTAACATATATCCATTATCACTTCAAGGAGAGATTATATCCATGGGAAAGATTATACATCAGGGAGAGATTATATCCATCACAATTATCCAAAGGGAGAGATGTAACCAGAAAGGAAGATTACATACAAAGGAAGAGAATTGCTGACAAGAGACATCAAAAGAAAAGAGAATAGTGAAAGGGAGAGAGTTTGACATAGGAGAGAATGCATCACATCAGAGAAAGAAAGATTCTACATCTCTCCAATAAAGGGATTGAAGACTAAAAGAAAGCTGCAAGAATCAAATCTAAGCTTATTTGAGCTTACCAAGGACCATATATTTGTATCAGTTATAGTACATAAGATTGGTAGTTTGATGAACTTCAACTGCTATATTTCATATTGTATTAGTAATAATATAGTGTGTTCCCATCAATGCAAAAGGGAGAGATTGATGAACTATAACTAATTGAATGTTTGAAGATGTTAAGTTGATGATCATGTAAGGAATTAAATCAATTAATGTATTGTATTTTCATTGATGTCTACTTGATATAATCTGTATGGTCATGGACATACTGCAAAAAATTTTAAAGAACCAATGAATCAAAGTCTATGCTATCAGTAATGCATATAAGTCAAGTATTCACAAAGTGAATGTATACACTGAGGGAGTGCACACTGACAGATAGCGTAAAAGAGAAAAGTCATAGTGTTACCTGAAAAGAAAATGCACAACATTATCGAAGAGCAAAGTCATAGTGTTACCCAACGAGAAAATGCACAACATTACCGATGAGAAAATTCACAATGTTTCCCGATGAGAAAAGATTAGAGTAACCTGACAAACAGAATTACAGTATTGCCCGACGGACAGAGATCCCAAAGACAACTGAAGTTATACCAACGGAACAGTCAGTTATCACTGATAACTAACTGAAGTGTTGACCGACAGAATAGAGAGTTTAGAAATGACAAAATTCTTAGTTATCAAGAGCTAAAAATAGACTGAACTCATACTTATCATTTTTTTAATCAACAAGATAAAGTTGGAGATAAGTAATAGATTTAAAGCTACTTTGTCGAGTTGGCAAGAAGATCTCTTTGAGATAAAACTGAAGTTTTCATTAAATCTAATTGATGAGAATTATGGATCATGCCAAGATCAAGAAAGCCAAGAAATGGTGAAATCATGTCTATAAAGAGACAACCCAATTCATTAAGAATTGTGGGGTGAAGAGAAGATAAAATAGATGCTGAAGATATTCTAAAGAGAAGAAAGTCTTCATTCAGACTTGATCAACAAGTTGAGGAAAGAGATAGATTCTGTAGACACCAAGGAACATTGAAACAACATCATAGAGAAGAATAGTGTGGAGCAAAGGTATTGAATTGATTATATTGATTAGAGAGGTAATGTACTTACAATAGATCTGAAATTCTACAATTCAAGTTGAATGTGTGAACAGATCACTTTAGTGTTTCAGTTTAACCATTGAAGCATCAAGTCTCCTAACTGAGCAGGACTTAAAAGTCTTTTGTAATTGAGACACATCCCAAGGAGTATAAAAAATTTTGGTCATAGAAAGTAGCATTGCATATTCCCAATACCTATTGACAGGCCAAGTGAGTGTTTGATCAAGGATGGTAGCATTAGATGCTACATACTAAGTGACAAAATATCTTTTAAATCCTTTAACAAGGTCACACCTAACAGTGTGTTTGTAACCTTTAACAGGGTTGGCTCTTAACCAAGCTCACTTCACAAGAGTGAACATTTGGAGTACCGGTCCCAGTGGTTTTTCCCTTAACAGGGTTTCCACGTTAAAAATCTATTTGTTATGTGTTTATGTTTCATTACTTTATTGTTTTGCATTTGAGACAAGATATTTTGGATTGATCGGTATACACTAGTTATTTACTGTATTTTGGTAAATGGTTAGACCACTTATCGGTAAACATATAGAAGAAGGTTTTACAAAGAATTCTAACAAGTAGTAATTTGTTAAAAATATTTCAAGGCATTCATCTTGTAGGACTGAGTATATCTAGAGGCTAAAAAGTGGTAATAAGTTTTTAAGGGTTGATTTAAGGATTAATTTTTGAGGCCACTAATTCAGCCCCCCCCCCCCCCCCCCCTCTTAGTTATTACTAAAAAAAACCACCTCCATTCTTTGGAGAAGAAGATGGGGCAGGTGCAAAGTTTTTGCTGCTAAGACTTGAGAAGTGTTTTGGGTTGCATAACTA
Organism: Thuja plicata; assembly: GCA_018584345.1. Lineage (NCBI taxonomy): Eukaryota > Viridiplantae > Streptophyta > Pinopsida > Cupressales > Cupressaceae > Thuja > Thuja plicata. The sequence continues at coordinate 2,463,742 of MU223665.1, forward strand.
TGGTTGCAACCTTAGAGAACATTTTGTGATTCTCTTTTTTAGAGACCAAGAATCCATTTGGTGGAGACATGAGGAGTCCAAGGGAAGCATAGACATTAATACCCTTACTTGGGAAGCTTTCCTCTAGATTTTCAAATCTTGATATGTCTCGAAGAAGTTTTGGCAACACCACATTTATGAGTTTCATGATCTCTGGTAGTGGGGACTTTCAGTAGCCCAATTTGAGGGAAAGTTTCTCGATCTCCTACCTTAAGTGGAGTACATGGGGGAAGGAAATGAGAAGGTTAATAGGTTTATGAAGGGATTGAATCCTGTGATTTCATATAGGTTATGCATGGTACCTTCAGGGAACTTGAGGTTCATAGTGGACAGAGCATTAGTGGCTGAAGAGATATTCAAAGGTTCATAGGATTATAGGGATAGGTCACAAAACCATAATTCCTCATCCTATGCCTCAGGATATTAGAAACCCCCATGGAAGGGGAATTAGACCTCATAGAAACAATAGCCATAATAGTCTCATAAAAACCAACAATAGAGGCCACCATAGGTACATCAAGACTCTAATCCCAAGTAGTGGAAATCATAGGGTCCTATATATATATATATATATATATATATATATATATATATATATATCCTATATATATATATATATATGAAATCATAGGGTCCTAGAAAGGACTAGAGACCACAGGAACCTTACACACCTCCAACATGGACTCAATAGTCCACTAGCGGTGGTTATAGTGGGTCTTCTAAGACTGCAAGGTCTCAGTACTCCAAACCTCTAGGTATTCAGGTCTAGGCATGTGGGCCATGTTACACTTGTGGTGCCATGAGACATATAGCTAGAGAGTTCCCCTAGGGTGGTAGTCAGTATGCAACGGTGTCAAAACCAATAGTTGGGGATAGGGGAAAGCCCCACATGGTATTTGTAGTGGTCAATAACTTCTAGGAAGAGCACCAGGCTACCATTATTGAGGCCTCAGGTAAGATTAGAGGTAGTGATGTTACTATTCTATTTGATACAGGAGCCATTGACTCCTTTGTTTCTCCATTTGTTTTGGAGCATTGCGGGATAGTGGTAGCTAGACAAGAGGTTAGATGGGGAGTAGAGTTAGCCTTAGGAGCTAGATTTTTCATGACCTTAATCATTAGAGATTGTCTGATCCAGATTGGTGGCATAACCACCATAGCAGATCTCTGACTTACTCTCTTGGGAACTTATGGTCTAGTTCTTGGCATGGATTGGCTAAGTGCTGACAGAGCCAAGCTAGATTTTCATAAGAAGAAGAATGAATTTTTAGATAATGATGGTACAAATACAATGAGTACTAGAATCCATAGGAATGTATCCCTCCGTGTTATTTCCACTATGTAGCTTAAGCGGTGCATGCGAAAGAGATTTCAGTTGTACACTATCACCATCAACAATAGGGAAGAAGAGGCAGAGAAGGAAACTTATCTTGACAACTTCCCCATTCTTTAGGATTTTGCAGATGTGTTTTCATTAAATCTACCTAGTATGCCTCCTCATAGAGCTATTTACTTTCACATAGATCTTGTACGAGGAGCAGAGCCAGTTTCCAAAGAACCTTATAGGATTACCACTAATGAGCTTAATGAGATCAAGATACATCTTGAGGAATTTTTTGAGAAAGGAAACATTCATCCTAGTGTTTCTCCTTGGGGTGCACTAGTTATCTTCATGAAGAACAAAGATGAATCACTTAGGTTGTGCATGGATTATCGATAGTTGAACAAAGTAACCATCAAGAATCGATATATGCTTCCTAGGATCGATGACTTGTTTGATCAATTGCAGGGTGCCCAAGTATTCTCAAAGATAGACCTCAAAAAAAGTTACCATTAGTTGAGGATCGTGGAAAGTGATATTCAAAAGACCACATTCTGCAATAGATATGACCACCATGAATTCACTGTGGTTCCATTTGGCCTTTTGAATGCTCCAGTTGTGTTCATGAGTCTTATGTGAAGGATATAAGAAATAGTAATCTGATAACACCCAAGAATAGGTGCATGCAAGTACCTTTTACAAGAAAGAAGCAGAAAGGAGGAAAAAGAAGAAGAACTTAGAAGCTTAGAGAAACTCAAAAGAGTAGAGAAAAATGTAATCTTAATTACTAAACGAATAATTACAAGGTTCAACCTATAAAGGTGAACAAAGTCCTAAAAACTAAAAAGATAGGTTGCACATTAATAATTAATATAAATATTAATTATAATGTACCTAAGAGAAAGCTTAAGAAAAAAAGATTAATGGCAACTTAACTAATTAAATCAACATGATTTAATCAATAAATCAAAATGGAAATTACTCTAACACCCCCCTTAAGCGAAGCTCAAGAGGTAAGCTAACCTAGCATAGCTATGAAAGAAATAAAGAGGGCCCTAACAACAAGGCCTGATCAAGTACCCTATATAAGAAAATCTCTGTAAACTAGAGAAAAAGGAGAAAACCCAGTGGGAAAAACCCCTCTCCAAAAATAGATAGAAAAATGTAGAAAAGAAATGGCTCAACAAACTCTCTCAAAACCATATATACAACCAGCCCCCCATGAGAGAGGGATGACACACCAAAGCCCCCCATAATGATAGAACCCTTGTTGAAATGATCAAACCAATGGAACTCTAATGTGGAAGAAACAAAGGCAAGGAACAACAAGGAAACCCCTGAATGAAAGGTGAAACTGGAAGGCCTAATTGATGCTCAAAGGAGAATGCATGAAACTCCTATAATGGAATCTCTAATGAAGGTGGTCCAATATATGTGTTGAATCTATCATAGGAGGAGAGGAATGTCCTTAGATATTTCCTCAACAACTAGACTGGGTGGGTCAATGCAAGGAGTGACCGTAATAGGCAATGCTGAAGAGGAATCATGATGAAGAGATTGAAACTCAACAGAAGGAGGAGGTGTAGAAGCAACAACACCAATCGCAGGAACAACACATAAGTTTAGGTGATTTGACTTCTCCATAATAGGCACTCATGAAGTAGGAGAGATATTATCCAACAATGGATATGGTGGACCAAAATGAGAGAAGGAGTACAAGCGGGTAGCATTATCAACTTTCTATGTAGCAACAATATTGCATGTTGCACTGTCTCTAATGTGCACTGAATCTAGAGTGAACTCAACTATCTTTCCTATTCGATTGTGAGTAATTTGATAAATAGAGAGAAGGTTAGAGGAAAAATATGGAACACATAGTACATCATGGAATGCACCATTATCAATGTTAATAGAACCCTTCCCATGTACATTCATAACAGTGTTATTCCCCATCAAAATGTGTGGGGTAGGTGAAGCCTCAAAAGATGAGAATAAATCTTGAGAAGATGCCATATCGTGTGAAGTACCTGAATCCAGTAGTCATCTAGAATAGGGAGAAATATTAGATGCACATAATGCATGATCCTTTCCATTGTCTTACACATCTATCTAAAAAGATGATGAAGAAGACCTATGAGAAGAAGAAGAAGGAATATGAATATTGCTCTTGTGAAGAAGAGTTGTCAAATCAGAAATCTGTTTGGCATATCCATCTACCTTCTTCCAAAAGCACTGAGACTCATCATGATTGGGCTTGTTACAATAAGCACACTTAGGTTATTTGGTCTTTGATTTCCCCTTATTTGGAGAAGGTGGGTCAGAGGAATGCTAAGAATGAGAATCCTTCAAAAACTCTGTGGTTAGTGATACATGTTTCTACTCAAACTTCTATGAAGATGGATAAGTGACCAAAGAATTGCTCATAGAGCCAGAAGTATCATCCAACTATTGAATCTTTGACTACTCTTGAGTCAACCAATCACACAAGGCCTCAAAGGAAGGCATAGTGTGCCTAGGACCCAAAGCATCCATAGTGGAATAGAAGGTGGAGGAGAAGATCTAAAAATATCCTTGAAGCTTTGAGAGTATCAGAAAGATACACTCATTATCTGACTTAGTCTTCCCACATCCCTGTAAAACTGAACAAAGAGCATTGAAATGTATCAAGAAGTCCTCAATGGTGGGAAAACTATCAGAAGACAAGGATGCCAACTCTATGTCAAGATGAAGTGTCCTGAACTCATTTACTATGCCAAAACAAATTTCAAACTTGTCCTAGATAGCTTGAGGAGTGTTCAAATTCTCTAGGTGAAACATGAAATTGCCAAAAACATTTAGTGCCAGTAATCCCATGGCTTCATCCATTTTTTTCCTGTGATGAAGAGTCTCAAATGGAAGCTACAGAATAGGTTTTTTCTCATCCAGATAAGACCATAAGCCCTGTGACATGAGAAATCTAGTCATGTACACTTTCCAGGTATGGTAGTTATGTGGTGTCAACCAGGAAATAGAAGGGTCCAACATTGAGAGAAAGTAGACAGAATTAGAAGGATCTGTTAGGGATTTTTCTTGTATGAATCACAATGCTTGAAATGTATATGTGAACCTTGTACCTTCTACTCCTGATTCAGAGAAAAGAAAATCCTAATTGCTAAGGACTGGATAAGGTCCTTCTTCGTTTTTGAGCTCCACATATGCTCAGGCAGGTTTTACCTTTCAAGATGGTTGTTAACACAGTATTTATTGATGTGGACACTGATTTGTCATGTATCTCTATTGAACCAACTTTATAAAATACCTTTTAAATGATCAAGCATAATCATATACAGGATTTAACCATTCAAATCACAATCTTAAATATGACAGAAAACCAGTGATGCAAGGATTTCAATCCTTCTTCCTTTTCTTGATAGGAGGGCCAACCTAAATGATTCTCTCTTCAAGGAATCAATAACATGGATAGTGTCCTGCTGACAGAGGTCCTTAAACAAGTTTAGCTTATGTGTTCTTAGTAACAGAGTGTTTAAATTTGATTTTGATATTGGATGAGGAACATATTGCAAACTATACCTCAGACCAGTGCCTATCCCTTGGGCAAAGAGTCAATGAAAACATGAATCCACAGAGATAAAATAA
>MU223665.1:2491145-2555262 GCA_018584345.1 Thuja plicata
ACATAAATAAAAACTATTAACACACATTTAGATTACATTTACACAAGGGTCACATTACAATCAAGGTTTCAATCCCTTATTGGATTAAACCTTGGCTTACTCAATTTACATGTGTTTAGCCCTGATTTTCCAGAAATTTTCATGGTTCCCATTTCTGTACACTAAACTTCGAGCATCAGTAGTCCAAGATGATAAAATTACATGCAATATATATTTTCAAATTATAATTTGCAACATTAATCTATAAGCAGAATTAAGCCTCTAATTGAAATTTTCATACATAAATATTTAAAATATAAGAATTCCTTAATCACCATGACATAATCATTCATACAATAGTCAAATCAAATCATAATTCAGTCTTCTCATAAATTCACTGATCTAACCATATATAATCAAAGTCAACCACCTGTTCTAGGTCTAATCCATATCAAAATATGATCCACACAATATAATCATCATCACATCATAATATTACGAGTCCCTGTCGGGATAACAAAATGTGTATCAATGTATCGAAACATAAAGTGTCAAAGTGTGATAAACAAAATGAAGCTATGATGGGTCGAGGTGAGGCCTCAGAATACCGATGAATCCAAAATTAGTTATGTGTAATGCAAAACACTAAAGTAATGACTCATAAACACATTGACTATTAGAATTAATGGGAAGTAGTACTGAGAGGGGAGGGGTGAATCAATACCTCTAAAACTTTTAACACTTTTCACCCTTCATCATTAGTAATCATTCATTTTTGTATTACCGACCATTATTTTTGTTCTTTCTTATGCATGTATTGTTCATTCATAGTCTTTAATAGTTTTCAACATTCATAGAAACATTCATGAAAGTAATAAACACATAACACAAGATATGGTATCACAGAAAACTCTTGTTAGGAAGTAAAAAGTGTGGTGGGGATGGCACCCACAAAACTTTACTATTTGTAGAATAAAAGGGAGCTGGTAAAGGATTACAATTGATCACTTCTGATGATCTACCCTATTAGGAGTTTTAAGGTGGAGACCGGTTAAGATCTACTATGTTAAGAGCTTTAGCAACATTGATTTAAGTGTGCACTGAGTTATGAGATTTACAATAGGACGGTTAAGCCCATCTTTCTTGAAAGGATTTCTTATGTGTACTACACTTGTTAGAATGAGTAAGAATCTTGACCTAACTGTATGCAATCTACAATCACTGATTACAGATCCATTAAAGCTCTTAGAATAATAATATCACCTTAAGTGATTGATGAATACCTTTTCTCTGCTTGTCGATAGCCTATGTTCTTGTTCTTGAAACTGATTTGATTCTATTCTATCCTTCTGCATGAATTCACTTGTCTAGTGTCTAGATGCTCTCTGTGGCTACAATCTTCATTGAACAAAAACTGTTTACAATAGATTGAGCATCTATTTATACAATTCTTTGACCTATTCTAGAATCACGCATTACAATCTTAACTCTTAGATTCAAGCTTTACAACTTGACCTTGATCTTTAGTTTTCATATTTTTTTTAGTAAAATTAATTAAAAAAATATTAAATATATTTCTTCCTCCACACATAATAGATTTAAAAGAAAATCAAGAAGCTATAAATACAACTTCAGTGATTTATCTGATGTGGAAAGTCATATCCACTTTTTGTGGGATGTAACTAACTGTTGGTTCTTGGTCGTCGGGTGGAACTGAAAGTCTTTCGGTGTTCCTTTGTTTAACTATTCATTAGGTTCCCTTTGTCTGTCGGGTTCCTCTCTTTTCTATTCCATCGCATTGTACTATTTTTACTCATCAGGTTCCATTTACCTTTTTGTCATTGGATAACACTGAACAGTGTTTGTTGTTTAACCTTGGCGTCGGGTAGTGATGTGCCCTATCTGTCGGTGTAGTGACAACTAATGGTGAAAATCATGTTTTTCCTTATGTATACTAATGGAAAATATAATACCTTCAATCTCCCCCTTTGACATTAGTATCAAAAAATGACATGTGGATAATACTAAAGTGTTTAGTATGTACACCACGTTTATATCCTTGTCATTATATGACTCCCCCTAACTATATGCATCAGAATAGTATAAGTATATGTACATGTATACTATACATTCTCTATTCTTTTCTCTTTATGTACATATTATTTCCTCCATTTATTTCCCCTTTCTTTTACTATACATATTATTTCCCCCTTTTAACTAAGGTGATTAGAACACATCATTTCCCCCTTTCTTTGATACTTATGACAAAAATGTACAACTTATAATATGCCAAAATTGTGACAAAAAATGTGCAACTTATAATGTGTCAAGTATATGGGAATGGGTTTTCTTGATATCTTCAAGCATTTTCTCCCATTTTTCTTTCATTTGTTCTAGTGCCATGTGTTGCAACTCTATCCTTGCATGCATATCATAAATGTTGTCTAGGATAGACATTTCTGGGGTGGCAATTAGTGTATTTGCCTCTGTCACATGTTGTTGTAGGAGTGAAAGTGTCAGTAAGAGATGAGCTTGGAGCTCATTTACCTCATCTCTATACTTCATCTCTTTAATCTATATGTCCTATCTCAGTTTTTGAGCCTGTTTGATTTTCTCATTGTGCAATTTTATTGCTTCTTAATTATTTGTGAGACTTTGTGCACTCATTTTAAGTTCAACATCAATTTGTGCTATCTTGTCGGTATACTCCTGTGTGAGTTGATCAAGTGTGCACAATTTTTGTATCAAAGTAATAGCTTCTGAGATGATTGGACCAATTGTGCTCAAAAATTCAGAAAGCTTTACCTTTTTTAATGCCACTTCCTGGCTTATCTTCTCGGCTAGCTTGAACTCATACTTTTGTTCAAGTATCTATTCCATGACCTTCTTAGTATCTATGTTCTGAGATTTTATTGCATCTGTGAGTACCACCAATTGATTGAGCATTGGGATGGTCTAATGAATTTCTACATCAGGTACTATTTTTTGAAGTATTACTCTTGATACTACCAATACCTTGGCCTCTTTTTTTTTTACTTTCTTTAGTTTTTCTTGAATGGGATTTCTCTCACAGAGTCTTGCATATTTGGTAAATTTAGTTGGATCCAATGTCCTTGGATCACAAACTGGAATCTCAATAATTTCATCCAGTGTTACTAGACTCTTATCCTTGTTCTTCTTCTTATTTGAGACTTTCAGGGTTGCAGATGTATGAACTACCATAGCTAGTTCATTTTTTTCTCTCTGAAGTGCTTGGAAAAGGCTTTGTGGAATATGCTTCATTTTTTTCTGCTTGGGTTGCACCTCTTAATTTTATGAAGACGTCTCTCCATCAAACTTGGGTGTCTCTATAGATTTTTCTTTTGATTTCTTCTTCTCATCTTGCTTTGCTTCTTCACCTTTTTCAGTCTGTGTGTCCCCTTCTTTCTTTTGCGTGTCCTCTTTATTTTGATTAGAAAAATTATTTGTCTGATCATCGATTGCATATTTTTCTACAGTTGTATCCTCTGTATTATCTATGGTGTCTTTTTCTTCTCCATCACCCTTGTTTTCAGGTGTTCTTGTGTCCTTTGTAGTATTACCCTCCAATATATTGATTTCCTTCATTAATACTGGCATGCTGCTTTGAGTGGTGTCCTTCTTGTCGGTTTGATCTTTCTGAGCAATGACATCCTCATCTTTTTGTATCTCCTCTGTAGGGTATGCTTATGTTAAGTCTATGACTGATGTGTCCTGCCATGTTTCATCAGCAACATTCATATCTTTATCATTTGATGTCTTCAAATCTTGTCGGTGTCCTTGATCCTTAAGTGTAATGAATATTACTTCATCTTTCTTTTGTGGATCTTTATTAGAGTCATAGTTGGTTATATCTTGGATTTCAAGATCATCCATGACTTTGTCTAAGTTTATGAGCTCATTATCACTTTCAGTATTGTCCAGAGCAACGTGCCGAGGAATTTTATTTTCTTTCTCCTCCTCTCTATGAGGTATGTTGGTGAGAAGTAATTGATTCTCACCACTTTTTGACTCTGTTGGTAGATCCAGGAGTTGTCTCCATTTTGTTTTAGTCATTGTGTCCATCTTTATGAACTTGTCTTCTATTACTTTGTATGCCCTTATTTTGGCTACAAATTTACCTCAATGTTTCTTCAATATTTATTTGATTTCTTCAATTTTGGATTCAAGAGGCATTAGTTTGACAAGTACCCTCTCCCTTGATTCTCTCTTGGTATGTAGAGAATATGACCATTGTTGGGATACATTGTTACCAATCTCCTTGGGTATTTGATTTACAAATTCAGCTTGTACATATTTGTGCTTGATCATTGACCTTATGATTGCATCTTTTATTTTTTTTTGCCCTTTGGTTTTAGTGTATCCCATTGTCTAATTCTTTTGTCATGCATTGTGCCAGATGTAGAAATATGTTTAGAAGCTTCATCAACAGTTTGATTCCTATAATTCTTCTTTACTACATCAGGTTCATCATCTTTAGTATCCTCTATGTCAGCCTTTGTCTAACCAACCTTTTCCTCTTCTTTTGAGGTGTTGTTTTCATAGTTTGTTGCTTGGTTTGCTTTGCTAGCTGCTTCCTCTTATAGGTCCTTACTTGAAATTTCTTAAGAGGGGTAGTGTCAGTTTTAGTAGTTTGACTACTTGTCCTTTGCTTCTTTTTTGGAGGTGGAGGTGTATCAGATTCAGTCTTCTCATAATCTTATAACTGTTCCTCATGGCCTTCACCGATGGTGCCTTGTTCATCGATTGCTTCTATTTTTTCTTACTTTTCTTGTTCCTCCTCTGTAAATGATAGAATCTTTTTAAGATTCTTGACCATTTTTTCTTTCTTCTTGATAATCTTTTTGATTTTAAGGCCTCATTTTATCTTAGATCTGACATCTTCATAGGTTCCAAACCTAGGTTGTTTATTGTCAATAGGCTCATTAATTAATGCATCAATTGCATTTGTAGCTTGATCAATATTTATTTCATAATCTAATGGTGCTAACCAGGTTATCCTTGGTACAACTAGTTTTATGTGGGTGAAATTAGTATCCACCATAAAACATATTTCATCCTTACAATTTTCTATCAATTTCTCAAGGATCCTAGTCATTTCTATGATCTTTTCCTTGAATTCAAGGAAATATGCAGTCATAATAGATTCAAAATAGTCCCCTAGTTACTTAATCAGTTCACTAATCTATTGTGTTACCGGTTTGGTAGTGTCCCATTTGATTTTCCCTACTGAAGGAAAGTATTCTTGAAAATAGAGAAAGATACACATGATAAGTGAGCCGAACTTACATGTGTTGGTCTTTATAGATTTGATTGTGATCATGTTCTCATCAAGTTGTTTTAGAAAGATCTCACACAGATCCATCTGAATTCCTTTGGTCACTATCTTGTAAGTTGTGCTTACTGATGTTGCAGATATTTTGTTCAATCTTCTTGCTTGAAAAATCTTATACCCAATTACACATGCACCAAATTTTAGTTCTTCATCAGTGATGGTGTTTACTTTTAGACCTCTGTTGTCCCATTCAGCTTTTGTGATTTTTTCAAATTATTTCTTGGAGGGATGCTTGTATGCCCTAGGCTTGTCAGTTATCGAATAACCAGTGACAACGTGAAGGACATCCTTGGTGATTTGTTTGGGTTGATCCAACTAGAACCTTTGGTCGTGTAATCTGCTCAGTACCAACCTGATCTAGTCGATCTTGAAGTCCCTCTGGAAATGTAGGGCATTAGTTAACCCTTTGACTTCCAAGTGTTTCTGTTCTTCCTTCAAGTTTCCTTTGGCATCACAGAGCTTCTTATAAGATCCATCCATCTCAAGATCTCCCAACTCAGAAATTTTGTAGTGAATATAAGAGCTAACGTCTTCTATGAGAAAAATCCTAGGTGGAATTTTTGAAAACACTCTAGTTTCATCGGGTTTCAATGCGATCTCTAGGAATATCTTGTATTTGGGCTCTATACAAGTGCTATTCTTAATCAACTTAACCACATTCTATTTATCTTTCTTGATCTTAGCGGTTCTTGAGGTGGTTGTCATTGTTTTTTAAGTTTTAGGGCTTTCTTGAAATTAGTGCTTTCTTCAAAATAATGACAAAGTGCTTTTGGTGCCCTTGATACTTACTTTGATGTGTGATAATGGTTATTGACCTGGTTACTCTATGTTGAATGAAGTCAAGGACGCTTCTGCTTTCTATTGTTCAATCACTCTATTTTTTACTATGCTTTCTCTTCAAATTGTGGGTACAAAATGAAGTGCATCCATCGACTATTTATAGGCTTTTTCCCCAAGTTAGAAATAAATGCTTCAATGACTCATCGAGTCATAAAGACGGAGTTTTTCAGGAAAAATTTCACAATCATCGTCAGTGATGTTGATGATGCTTGGGATATTTGTTACCAATATTGCTTTTACCAACGGATATCGGTATTCTGTCGTGACAACTTTGTGACTTTGTTTTCTTACTGACGGGTGTCGGGTTACATTTGTAACTTAACCATTTTATGTGTTGACCAACAATTTTTGGTAAGTGTAGACAACTCATTCATTATGTTGACTGATGATTTTTGGTATGTGTATACTGACGGGGTCGTTTCCTCAGAGTTGGAACAAGTAACACAATATGCATATTTTCACTATCTATCAGTTTGTATAATGGAATTGATGCTGAATATGACTAGGTATAGTGCAGTTCCATACTTACTTGTTTATCTCAAGTGGGGGTGGTGATGTCACTGAATCCATTGGATGGGGTGTGACCATTTGCATTGCTTGGTCCAGCTTCATCATTGCTTGAATCTTTTCTCCAAATTTTATCTCTAGCCCTCCGAATATCTTCAATGGTGTTTCCATTGGGATATGTGCTTGTCTCTGTCATTTGATCTTTGCAATATTTCTTAAGATGACCTAATTTATGATGGTGTAAGCATTCCATTCTAGGGTTTGACTAGCCTCTAGACCTTTTGGTCCATACTCTCATGCAGTTTGTAGCAATGTAACCATATCAACCACATGTTGTACATTTTTTCCAAGTATTGTAATCTCATACATATTGATTACCAATTCTCTTTGGTTGATAGGGATTTTCTTGACCTTTTGGCTTCCATGCTTGCCTTTTCATTTTCCAACATTCTTCAGATGTGTACCCATTCATCTTGCATGTAGGAAAGTATTTGTCCATGTAGGTTTCCTTCTTTGGTTGTTCTATTTTGGTCTTGCATTCATAAGCCTTATGTCCTTTCTTGTTACATTTATAACAAAATCCTATGAATGTAGATGTAGATTTAGGAATACCTCTCATTTAACCTTGGCATACATTTGATGTGTGCCCTTGCTTTCCATAGTGCTTTCATGTCATCTTTCTTGGTCTTGGATTTTCATATACATTCTTTGGATTGGCTTGATTTGATGATTCTCCATTTTTGGTAAAGCCTAAACCGTTGTTGTTGTTGACTCTTCGTTATCCTTCAAGAAAATCATCCATTCTTTTATTTCTCTCTTCAGCCTTTCTAATGAATTCATTGAGTTGTTGCTGAATTATAACCTCATTCTTTAGTTTTTATTTTTCTTCTCTTAGTTCACCGATAGCCTGCACTCTTTCAATGAGTTTGACATTCATTTAGTTTTCTTGTTGACTCATAAGAATAATTTGATTTGTGATCTCATGGTGATGCTTAGCATGTCTTTGAATTTCTAACTCCTTCTCTTGTAGTTTTTCTGCAATCTTCCTTCTGTCATCAATAGCAAGTGTTCTTCCTGTTTTAGCTTGTCTAGTAGAAGTCATTACATCAATCATTCTTACCATCTGGCTCTCTTGACTGATTTGCACCATCTTTATTTTCTCTGTCAGATGTTGATTGATCTCCTTTTGATTTGTGATGTTCTTGTCTAATGTATCTGATGTATTACTTGTATTTGATCCTGAAGATTCAAAGAAATATGGAATATCTTCTTCTTGATAATCTTTTTCATTGTTCTGGGTAGCCATACTTTTCCTCTCATCTAGCAGCTCTCTCATCTTGATTCTAGCTTCTTTATACTATTCATAGAACATCTGTATTTCAAGATTTTTATTCTCAATATTCTTATCAAGCTTGTACTTCTCCATTGTATGATCTTTTCTCTTAAGCATTTAATATTTTCCAAGAAGAGACTCAACTCTGATACCAATTGTTGGAATTATTGGGAAGTAGTACTGAGAGGGGAGAGGTGAATCGGCACCTCTAAAACTTTTAACACTTTTCACCATTCATAATTATTAATCATTCATTATTGCATTACCAACCATTACTATTGTTCTTTCTTATGCATGTATTGTTCATTCATAATCTTTAATAGTTTGCAACATTCATAGAAACATTCATGAAAGTAATAAACAGATAACACAAGATATGCTATCATAGAAAAATCCTAATAGGAAGTAAAAACTATGGTGGGGATGGCACCCACAAAAATTCACTATTTGTAGAATGGAAGGGAGTCGATAAAGGCTTACAATTGATCACTTCTGATGATCTACCTTGTTAGGAGTATTAAAGTGGAGACCAATTAAGATATACTCTATTAAAATCTTTAGCAACACTGATTTAATTTTGCACTTAGTTATGAGATTTACAATAGGACGGTTATGCCCACTTTTCTTGAAAGGATTACTTATGTGTACTACACTTGTTAGAACAAGTACAAATGTTGACCTGACTGTATGCAATCTACAATTTTTTATTACAGATCCATTAAAGCTCTTAGAATAATAATATCACCTTAAGTGATTGATGCATACCTTTTCTCTGCTCATCGGTAGCCTATGTTCTTGTTCTTGAAACTAATTTGATTCTATTATGTCCTTCTGTATGAATTCACTTGTCTTGTCTCAAGATGCTCTCCAGGGCTACAATCTTCATTGAACAAAAACTATTCACAATATATTAAGCATCCATTTATACAATTCTTTTACCTATTCTAGAATCACACATTACAATGTTAACTCTGAGATCCAAGGTTTACAACTTGACCTTGATCTTTAGTTTTCATATTTTTTTAGTAAAAATAATTAAAACAATATTAAATACATTTCTTCCTCCACACATAATGGATTTAAAAGAAAATCAAGAATCTGTAAATACAACTTCAGTGATTTAATTGATGTGGAAAGTTAGATCCACTTTTTGTGGGATGTAACTGACTGTCAGTTCTTGGTCAGCAGGTTGAACTAAAAGTCTATCAGTGTTCCTTTGTTGAACTGTTCATCAAGTTCCCTTTGTCTGTCGGGTTCCTCTCTTTGTTGTTTTTTTAGGTTGCACTATTGTTACTCATTGGGTTCCATTTACCATTTTGTCATCGGATAACACTGAATAGTGTTTTTCGGGTAACCTTGGCATTGGGTAGTTTTGTGCCGTGTCTATCGGTGTAGTGACAATCGATGGTGCAGATCATGTTTTTCCTTGTGTATACTAATATAAAAATATAATGCCTTCAATTGACACATGGATTTTAACGTGGAAACCTTGTTAAGGGAAAAACCTCATAGGTCTGGTAACCCAAAATTTTCACTTTTGAAGTGAGCTCGGTGAAGAGCCAACCCTGCTAAAGGTTACAAACACACTATTAGGTGTGACCTTATTAGAGGATTTAAATAGAATAGTTTGTCACTTGATATCTGAAATCTCTATGCTACCTTCTATGACCAAACCTAGTGTAGTTTGTCAAATGGTATCTGGCATCTCATGCTATATTCATGATCAAAATTTTTGATACTCCTTGGGATGTATCTCAATACACAAAGGATTGTTAAGTCCTATTCAGTTAAGAGAATTTATGACTCAATGGTTATACTAAAATAGTAAATGATCTGTTCACATATACAACTATAGACTTGAAGATTTTCAGACCTATTGTAAGCTCATAATACCTTTTTGATCAATGTATATTTTCAATACCTTTGCTCCACTTCTTTCTTATTAGTGATGTTGTGCTTCTCTATTGCTCGGTGTCTGTAGAAATATTCAGCTCTTTCCTCAGCTTGATTAATCAGGACTATATGAAGTTGTTCTTCATCATTTTCTCTCCAACATCCTTCTTCTCTATTCACTCCCCTAATTCATAATTAATTAAATTTTCTCTCTATAGACATGATATCACCATTTCTCAATTCTTGACTTTCTTGTTCTTGGTGTGATCCGCAATTCTAGCCAATCTTGCTTTAAAGCTTTTACTCTTTCTTTATCTCATAGATATCTTCTTGCCAACTATAATAAAACTACTTTAAATATTTCACTTATCTCTAGCTTTAACTTGTCAATGAAAAGAATATTAACAACCAGTTAACTCTATCTTTAGCTCTTGTCAGTGAGGTATTTTGTCATTTGTGAACTTCAATTATTTTTGGTGTTTAACTCTTTGATAGCTTTGGTTAACACTTCAGTTTTCCTCAGGCATTTCCGTTGGGGTTGTCTTTCTGTCGAGCATCACTATGAAGTAATGTTCATTGGTAATTCTTTTGATTCTTCTCATCGATAATGCTTGTCAGGTTTCTTTCCCAGGACACACTGTGACTTTACTTTTAGGTTTCTCTATCCATCGAGATGCACTTCCCATCAGTGTTTGTAGTCACTTCATGAATGCTGATCTATTATGCATTACTGATAGCATAATATTTATCTCTCTGATTCTCTGAAGTCTTTGACATATTGAATGTAACCAATTATATTATATCAAGTTGACATCAATGACAATACAATCCATTAACTGATTTAATGTCTTGCATTATCTTTCTACATTTCGGTGATCAACTTAACATCTTCAAACATTCAATTAGTTATGGTTCATCAATCTCTATCTTTGCATTGATGGAAACACACTATATTATCACACTATATTATTACTAATACAATATAAAATATAACAGTTGAAGTTCATCAATCTCTCCCAAATCTTTTTGTTTTATAACCAATACAAATGTCTGGCTCTTAGTAAGCTCATATAGCTTAGATTTGTTTCTGCAGAGTGTCTTTCTTTTTATCTTCAATCCCTTCACTGGATGGATGTAGAAACTTCTAATTATTTCTCTGATATGTTTTCTTCCTTGACTATTCCTCTCCTTGATCATCTCTTTTTCCTTTGACATTAATCTTTCCCTTAGTATGTATTCTCTCCTTTATGTTACTTCTCTCCCTTTGATGGATATTTCATATGTAATTTCTCCCTTTGGATATTCTAGATATTCTCTCCCTTTGGATAATGATAATCTCTAATCTCACCCTTCAAATTGTTAGGAACTTCTCTCCCTTTGAATCTCTTTCCATTTGACAACAATGCCAAAAGTAAACTTTAATTATGCCAAAGTTATATCCTTTCACCTTTTTTATAATATACTCCTTGAATTTCCCTATCCATTAGCAATATAGTGACTTTGGTATTCGGTGTAGATATGTACCTTACTATGTACACATCTATCTTTGCAGTCCATTTTTCTTTCTTGCATCAACATGCATGATCTTTTGATTGTGTGTAGGCTGATGCAGCCTCCTAGTCAACTTACTATCCAATAGACAAGGGTTAGACCCCTAATCTCTAGCTCAAGTACTCAAATGTATCTTTCAGCAATGGCTTGGTAAATATGTCAGCTAATTTTTCCTTCGATTGAACGTATTATAGTATCACTTCTTTTTCTTGCACTTGTTCCCTTATGTAGTGATACTTGATAGCAATATGCTTAGTCTTAGCATGCATGACTAGATTATTTGATATGTTTATTGCTCTGGTATTATCACAGTAGATAATCATTGGTTCAAGAATATTTATATTCATACCTTCCATCAACTATTTGATCCATGCAATATTTGAGCATTTTGTAGCAGTAGCCACATATTTTTCTTCTATAGTAGATTGCGAGATGCATCCTTGCTTCTTGTTGATCCATGTGACAAGTTTGTCACCCATGAAGAATGCTCCTCCAGTTGTGCTCTTTCAGTCATCTAAGTTTCTAGCCCAATCAGCATCAGTATAGAATTGAAGCTCAAATTTTCCTTCTCTTTTATACCATAAGCCATAGTCCTCGGTGTTCTTTAGATATCGCATAATTCTCTTGACAATAGTCATGTGTGATTCTTTGGCATTAGTAGAGAATCTTGCAACTATTCCAACTGCATGTGCTATATCTGGTCTTGTATGAACAACATACATTAGTTTTCCAATCACTGATATATACAAGGTTTGATTTACCTCATTTGACTTATCTTCCTTTTTCAGCTTACATCTGGTTGCCATAGGTGTTCCAATAGGCTTGGAATCTTCCATCTTGAATATCTTCAACACTTCCTTGATGTATTTGGACTGAGTGATATATATGTCTGCATCTTTTTGAAGAATCTGTAGACCAAGAAAGAATTTTATCTCCCCAAACATAGACATTTCAAACTCTTTGTTCATTTCATTAGCAAAGGATTTACGTAACATTTCATTTCCCCCAAATATGGTATCATCAACAAATATTTTAGAAATCAGAATATTACCATCAGTATCTTCTTTTAAGTATAGATTTATATTTTCACTTGTTCTTACAAATTCAATGCTTATGAGATAGGAGTGAAGTCTTTCATACTAGGATCTAGGTGCTTGTTTTAATCCATACAGAGTTTTATGTAGTCTACATACCATGTTTCTCATGTTTGGATCAACAAACCCTTCTGGTTGTTCAATGTATACCTCTTCTTCCAGTATTCCATTTAGGAATGGAGATTTGACATCCATCTGGTATACCTTAATCTTTTTTATGCAGCATAAGAAATAAGAATTCTAACTCCTTCTAGTCTAGCAATGGGTGCAAAGGTTTCACCATAATCAATACCTTCCTCTTCTGCATACCCGTTGCATACTAATCTTTCTTTATTCCTTGTGAATTCTCCATTCCCATTCAACTTGTTTCTGAATATCCATTTGGTAGCAATGAAATTCTTGTCATCTAAAATTGGTACTAATGTCCATGTACTATTCTTCTCAATCTATTCTATTTCTTCATTCATAGCATTGACCCATTCTTAATTTTCAAGTGTATTATTAACAGATTTAGGCTCAAAATCACAGAGTAAACATCTAGTGTTTAGTGACTTACTTCTTGTTCTCATTCCATCCTTCTTGTCTCCTATGATCTAATTCTATGGATGATGTCTTGTGAAATGCTTGGCAAGTTTTGGTTCAACTCTTTGTCCATCATTATGACCATCATCTTGACCTTCACTCTGATCTCCATCACTCAGAACATCATTTTGAGGATTTTTCCTATTTTTTAGTAATTGTAGCTTGATTCTCGTGTGCAATGTTTTGTTTCTTGCGAGTGATACACTGTTGCTTGGGTAGAGTGTCAAGTTCTTTAGTGTAAACAAACCTATTTTAGTCTTCTGGTTCTTTTTTTCTTTCCTTATCATTCTTCTATGAAAATTCATCCATTCTTACATTTGCACTTTCAAAGATCTTGTTAGAGGACTTGTTAAGACATTTATAAGCCTTGCTTTTGGTGGAATACCCTAGAAATATAACTTCTTCACTTTTGGAGTCAATCTTTCCATTTCTATCATCTTTCAAAATATAACATTGACTACCAAAGATTCTGAAGTAACTTACATTGGGTGTGTAACCATACCAAAGCTCATAGGGTGTCTTCTTTGTGTCCTTCTACAATTGTATTATGTTCAATGTGTAGACAACTGTACTCATAGCTTCCATCTATAAATTTTGAGTCATGCCTTTTTGAATCATCAGTGTTATTGTACAATCAATAATAGATCTATTTCTTCTTTTAGCAATTCCATTTTGTTGTGGTGTTCTTGGTGCAAAAACCTGTCTTTTAATTCCTTTCTCATTGCAATAGTTAGTGAATTCATCTGAAATAAATTCCCCTCCTATTTTTGATCTTAAGAATTTCAATTCATTACCACTTTGTTTTTCTACCATATCCTTATACCATTTAAACATCTTGAATGCTTCTAATTTATCTTTTAAGAGCATAACTATCATCATTCTAGAATAATCATCTACAAAGAGAATGAAATAACTATCACCATAGTAACTCTTTGTCTTCATGGGTCCACATAAATCAGTATGGACTAGTTCTAGAGTTGCATTAGATGTAAGGGATTTACTCTTGAAACTAGACTTTGTCATCTTACCTTTTTGACAATTCTTGCACATGATATGCTCGGTAAGCCTCTTACTCTTCTTTTATTGCTTATCTTTATCATGTTGTCAAAATTCACATGAAATAATCTCTTATGCCACAACCATATGTCTCCGTTTATAGCCATTAAACAAGTGGTATTAACGTCATCAAGATAGAAAAGGTTACCTTTTGTCTGTTCACCAGTTCCGATCAACCTTCCTAATTCATTTAAGATCTTTGCCTTCTTATTTTCAAATGCTACTCGGTGACCTATTTTATTCAGCTGTGAAACACTCAATAGATTATAATTTAGTCCTTTCACCCACTAAGTATATTCACATTTGATCAGGTTATTCAACATTATGGTTCCTTTACCTTCAACTGGACAAGGTATGTCATTACCCATTCTTACTGATCCACCATTATAGTATTTAAAGGTTTCAAAATTTTGTTTATCACTGGTCATGTGGTAAGTGCATCCACTATCTATAATCCAGACATCATTCTTACTAACCTTATATATGAGTGTAGTCTCTACATACCTTTCTTCTTCATTTGAATCATCCTTCATGGCTACAAATACCATCTTAGTGTCTTCATCAGATTTAGTGTCAGTATCATCAGCTTTGTTCTTAGCCAGGTAACAAGCATTCTTTCCTTTGTCTTTGTAGTCTTGGGTATCTCTTCTATCAGATTTTCAGTTGCTTCAGTAATCTCTTTTTTCACCTCGGTCAAACTTCTTTTCATATGTTCTGTCATTACTTTTTTCATCTTTTATTCTATTAGGACATCTTGCAACAAAGTGTCCAACCTCTTTACAATTAAAACATACAAGTGGTAATTTACCCATGTATCCACCTTTTCCTCTCTGCAATCTTCTTTTCATTAGTGCTTCAATATCATCAAGTCCTTCGTCATCACTATCACTTTCACTATCAATCCTCATAGTGTCTTTATGACTTGACTTAGTTATTTTTAGAGAAGATTTGAATGAAGACTCTATAGATGGTAAGACACTGCTATCAAAGTTATTCATCACAAACAAAATCAATATACCAATAAAACTATCTAGAGTAACATTATTGTTTTCAACTGCTCTAATTTCTTGTATAGCAGATACTCTAATAGCATATATAGGCTGTAAGGTTCTTAGGATTTTACTTACCACTATCTCTTCTTCAAGTACACCTCCAACTCCTCGGATAGCATTGACTACCTCTTTGATCTTGTAGCTATACTAAGTGATATTTCTCCTTCTTTCATCCTTGGGTCATCAAACCTCCCTCTTAGGCTTTCTGCCTTGGCTCTTAGTACATTAGCATCTCCTCCATGTACCGGATTCAATTTATCCCACATTTTCTCTGCAGAGGTGCACGTTTTGACATCTTTAAACTCAGCATTGGAGAGTGAGGAAGAAAGCTCTAACATCATGAAATTATGCTCATGCTTCTCTCTCAATTTCTCAAGTCTGTGAGGTCTTGTAGGCAACACATATTCAGTATCTAGGTGTTGAGAAACATCATTACTAATACCTAATAGGTGGAGTCTTATTTTTCTTTGCCATGATGAAAATTTTTCTTTATTCAACTTGGGCACATCTCATTTGTTCATCTTGTGATCTTTTTCTTGAGATGTTAAGCTCCCTTTCTAAGCATACAAGCTCTGGTACCAATTGTTAGAATAACTAAGAGGGGGGTTGAATCAGTGGCCTAAATTTGTTTCCAAAAAATCAACCCAAAAACTTAGTACCACAATATTAAGCCTCTAGTTATCTTCAATCCTACAAGATGAATGCCTTCAAATAATATTAACAGATAACTACTACTCAAAGTTCACTGTTAAACCTTATTCTTACTATTTACCGATTAGTAGTCTTTCATTTACCAAAAAATAATAAATTGCTTAGTGTATACCAATCAATCCAGAATTAGTTATGTGTAATGCAAAACACTAAAGTAATGACTCATAAACATGTTGACACATGGATTTTAACGTGGAAACCATGTTAAGGGAAAAACCACTTGGGATTGGTAACCCAAAATTTTCACTCTTTTAAAGTGAGCTCAGTGAAGAGCCAACCATGTTAAAGGTTACAAACACACTGTTAGGTGTGACCTTGTTAGAGGATTTAAATAGAATAGTTTGTCACTTGATATCTGGCATCTATATTCTACCTTTTATGACCAAACCCAGTGTAGTTTTTCTAATGGTATCTAACATATCATGCTATCTTCATAATTAAACTTTTTGATAGTCCTTGGGATGTATCTCAACATAGAAAGGATTGTTAAGTCCTGCTTGGTTAAGAGAATTTTTGAATTAATGAGTAACCTGAAATAGTAAATGATCTTTTCACATATACAACTATAGAATTGTAGATTTTCAGATCTATTGTAAGCTCATAATACATTTCTGATCAATGTATCTTTTCAATACCTTTGATCCACTTCTTTCTACTTGGTGATGGTGTGCTTCTTTGTTGCTCGCTGTCTGTAGAAATCTTTAGCTCTTTCCTCAGCTTGATTGATCAGGACTGTCTGATGTTGTTCTTCATCAGTTTCTCTCCAGTATCCTTCTTCTCTATTCACTCCCCTAATTCATTATAAATTATATTGTCTCTTTATAGACATGATATCACCATTTCTCAGTTCTTGACTTTCTTTTTCTTGACGTGATCCGCAATTCTAGCTAGTTTTTCTTTAAATATTTTACTCTTATTTTATCTCATAGATATCTTCTTGCCAACTGTAATAAAATTGCTGTAAATATTTTACTTATCTCTGGCTTTAACTTGTGGATGAAAACAATGTTAACAACTAGTTAACTCTATCTTTAGCTCTTGCCAGCTAATTATTTTGTCATTTCTAAACTTTAGTTCTTTTCGGTGTTTAAATCTTTGATATCTTTGGTCAACACTTTAGTTTTCCTTGGGTATCTCCATTGGGGTTGTCTATCCATCAGGGTTGTCTATCTATCAAGAATCAATGTGAAGTTCTGCCTGTTGGTAATGCTTGTGATTCTACTCGTCGGTAATGCTTTTTGGGTTTCTTGCTTGGGTAACACTGTGACTTTACTTCTGGGTTTCTTTGTCAGTCGGGGTGCACTGCCCGTCGGTGTTTGTAGTCACTTAGTGAATGCTGATCTATTATGCATTACTGATAGAATAATCTTTATCTCTCTGATTCTCTAAAGTCTTTGACATTTGAATATAACCAATCATATTATAGCAAGTTGAAATCAATGAAAATACAATCCATTAACTGATTTAATGTCTTTCATTATCTTTCTGCATTTTGGTGATCAACTTAACTTCTTCAAACATTCAATCAGTTATGGTTCATCAATCCAATTCTAGTGGTACATTTTAGAAGGCCATGGAGATGGAATTTAATGGTTTAATGTTTAATATTGTTCTAGTTTATTTAGATGATATTATTCTTTTTACCATGAATCTAAAAGATCATTTAATGCATTTGAAAGAAATATTTGAGAGGTGCGGAGAATATGGCATTTAATTTAACCCCAACAAATGCATGTTTGTTGTCCATGAAGGAAAAAAAATTGGTTTTATTGTGTCAAAAGAGGAAATTACCATAGATTTGGAACAGGTGATTGCAATTCTTGCATTTCCATTACCATCCCATAAGAAGAGACTTCAAAGTTTCTTTGGAAGAATTAATATTTTTAGGAGATTCAGTCCAGATATTTATTAATAATTAATACCTTTGACTTCCATGCTTAAGAAGAATGTTATATTTCATTGGAAAAACTATAGAAAAAGAGTTTTGAACTGACTAAAGAGGCTTTAGCTATTGTCCCAACATTGTTAAATCCAAATTTTGCAAAATATTTCACTGTATATGCTTATGGGAATATAGACAACATTTCTTCCATGTTGGTACACCAAAATGATCAAGGAACATAATAACCATTAGCATTTTTTAGGAAAGATTTGAAAAATTATGAGTTAAAATATTCATTTATTGAGAAACATATCTTAGCTATTACAAAAAGTTTGAAAAAGTTCAAACACATGCTTTCTTATAAAAAAAAAAAATTTTTTTGTTTGTTCATCCTTCTGTGAAGGATTTTTTGCTAAATAAAGATTTAAATACTAGAAGGGCAGGCTGGGTAACCAAGGTGATGAAATATGATATTAATCTAAAAAGTTACAAAGATGGTTGGAGGCAAAGGTTTGAGTGAACACATGGATGGAAATGGGGATAGCATTGAAAATGTTGAAGAGAAGACTATTTTAGCCCTCCAAGATCAAGTACAAGTTTTTGTTCCAAATTCAAAATCTGACTAGGTAAGTGACATGACCAATTTATAGCTTATGGGTCTGTCATGCCCAAAATTTTAGGCAAAAACACACCAACATTTTGTTTTGGAACATATTAATTAACTAAGCTACAATTAAAAGGGATTCAAGTGTTTACTATGTCCTCTACTAGGTTTAAAAATGATCTTTGGTGCAGGGTACCTAGGGCTTATCGAGTTGATTCAAGTTGATTTTATGTTCATTATAATAAGGATGGATCCTTGAGATCATCTCACTTATTTTGTGATCCATTTGTTTGGTCAAGGGTCCCTAAGGTACATCTATAAACCTTGGGACACCTTAGTCCAGTTGGATCCTTTGTTGCAATTGATAGGTGTCAATAGGTGTTTTAGGGATTTGAAGTGTTTAAGTATTGTATCCAAGGAATTTGGATGAATTTGGTCATATTTCATCACTTTATGGTCACAGAAATCCAATAGATATCATTTTGGGTTCAATAGGTGTGAAATGCAACAATGTTACAAAGTTGTCAAAAAGTTGTAAATGTTGCTTGAGCAACTTTTTGAAAAGTTCCCCGAGAAGTTCAAATAAATTTTGTAACAGTCACAACCATACATGGATTGGTTGGATCCATGAATTGATGGTGTTTAAACATGTCCAAGCCTCTTTAACAAGGTTGGAAGTTGTAGAAGAAGATTTTGATGCAGTTTTTAATAAAATAACTAGATTTCTTGAGAAATTTCTATGTGTACAAATTTGTACCAATTGGAGGAGTTAAATTAATGACATGATATGGTATCCTGGTGAGTCTTTTCTTCAAATCCTTTGATTTGGTTTCAATTGGAGTTGTGAAGAAAAAGTTATAATTTTTTTGTAAAGACAGTCTAATAGGACATCAAAACCAGGTCTATCACACAAATAGAGCCCTAAATTGTCATTTCTCAAGTGGAAATCCCTGGCCTCTTGGGGAATACAAGTTAGGGATGTATTATTAGTGATTCCTAAGGATCTACTCAAGATCTGATGTTTGGTTGTTTTTTGCATCAAGCCCTAGGCTAAATATCTCAATGTATTTAGCCAGTCTGATATGAAAAGTCATGTACATATGAAGTATTTGATTGGAGGGACCAATTGAAGGATTTATTTAGGTCATTTGGGGTTAGTAGAAGACTTCCCAATCCCCGCATCCATTATGTGAACCCATCATTGACCACTTTCTTAGTAAACCAAGCCTAATCTAGCTAATTAGGTATGTGTACTTTGTAAGGGTTAAGTGGTGTTGGAGTAGAGTTGGACCTTGGGTCTTTGGGGATTGTAAGAAATCCATAAAGGGTATATGAAAACATTTTCATTTCATTCTTTTCCCTCCATAATGAAAACTTATGCAAGAAAAACCTCTTGGATAGGGCTACCAAGAATTAGAGGACAGTAAGAGTTTGGGTATTTGTGGGTGTGTATGAATCAATCTGTTGCATGATTCTCTATCCATAGGACCCTAGTAAGGTGTACCAACCATTATATTGATTGGTTGAAGCCACTGGTGAATATTTTGACACTTTGGTTTGAGTTTAGGGAAAGTGTCCCTAAGACATAATTTGAAGAGATTTGTTTCATAACCTTGGGTGTTGATTTGGGGTAAGATGAGTATCTATACCTCATAGGCAAGTTGATATCCATCCTATTGAAAGGATTTTTGATTTGGATTGTGCCTAAACCAAGGTTGAAGTGGTCTGGAAGAGATTGACCATCTCTTAGTCTTCTCATTGTGCTCTTTGCATTAGGTGGTATCAGAGCACTAGGATTGGTTTTGGGAAGACATTTGAACCATGGAAGAATATGGTGAAGAGGAACTCCTTGCAAGGATGAACAATTGAAAAATTTGGTTAGAAACAGGAGGCTTGAATCCATAGATCCTAGAAAATGATAAAAGATTTACAGAAAATAACTAAAGCTCTCAAAAATGATGAAAAAAATTCCAAAAATGATAAAAGGCCAAATTTATACCTCTCGGAGATTATGTAAGAAAGTTGGAAAATGACAAAATGATCCTAGATATGAAACAATGATTCCTGGAGATGATAAAAGATTCCCAAAGATGATGGAATATTCTCAGAGATAATGTAAGAAATCCCAGAAATACCATTCTGCACTATTTTCTATTGAATTCGTAGAACAAAGAGAAGAATTCTCAAAAATTAGTTGTTTGAGCCCCACAGTGGGCGCAAAAATGTGATGTGTAAATTGTATCTGCAACCAAACTACACACGAATCGTCAATAATACTTTATATTAGCATGCTAGTAATAAAATAAAATTGAATTGAAACAACTAACATGATAAAAGCAACATATTTCTTCCTACATAGAAGATTTACATGAATCTTAATAATTTCTCTTAGTTTAAGCATGAATTCATTAGTAATTGTCAATCTAGGATGGAAGATTGATAAGGAAAAATCCTAAAATACATATACAATTTCTCAATTATACTCCATTAGATCCTAATTTCATGAAATTGAAAACATGAGATAAATTATGCTCGAAATGAAATTTCCATTAGTTAGCTACTTGAATGCACTATTCACCTATGAAATGAGCATAAGGGCTGCATTTTATAGATTTTCTTTGGAGGGAAAAGGGAAATTTAAATTTGAATTTTATGGTTGAGATCAACCTATGAGGAAGGGTTGAGATTAATCCCTTGAATTATCCATGTGATTGCTTCTCATTGGTCAATGAGTTGACTTTGAGGCCAAGTGGGGGAATATAAATGTTTGAATTAATTAATTCATTTTAATTAATATCCCTAGCCATGTATTTTTTTATTTTATTAAATGACTAGGTTTAATTAATGAATTAATGCTTCTTGTTGAGTGATCTTTGATGTTTGATTTTTTGATGAATTATATAATTAAAGTGATCTAGTTCAATTAAATAATTATGATTAACCTTTAATTTGACTCCTGGGTTAGGACTTAGGGCATTTGATTTCAGATTAGGGCCTCTGATTATACTAGACTATTTTTAGGTGATCATAGGTATGTATATATTTCTACGTATAATTTTTTTTCTAGGCATTGGTAAAGTAAATTGGAGAAAAGATAAGCTAGTTATAAATCAAATTGATAGATATATTGAACAATTGGGAAGAAGTTACAATATAGTAATGTGGAGTTATTTCAAATAATGTCAAACAAGAATTTATGGAAGATATTAGATACCACCTCAAATTGTTAAGAAATATGAGAAAGATATATGTTTTTTGGTTAGCCCACACTCACGCATAATTAAAGTAGTGGAACTAAAAACTTCATGGCTACAATCAGTTGGATATGAAGAAAATGAGAACAAATTAATAAGTATTGAGAAACTATTGGATCAACCTAAGGATATATAAGCTAATCAGTTTGGAACCTATGAAGAAGTTTACAGAAGGATAATATTGGAAGAAAACAAATAAAAGGAAGAGGTTAGAAGTATAATGATAAAGAAGAAATCACCTACAATACCTGACACATATTCCAAGATCAAGATTAAGAGAGTTAAACAAAGACAATCTACCAAAATAATATAGTTTACAACAAGGAAGTATACAAGAGGAAAATCAACAATAGAAGAAAACACAAGGACACAAATAAAGGAAAATGAAACTGAGATTGAAAAAACAAGCTCAAGAATATCGAGGACAACTAATGACTTAGCAGAAGGAATACAAGATCATGGAACTATCAGAAACATAGACAGAATCAAGGACAAGAAATGGACATAAGAAGATAATAAAACTATAGAAGATGCAATAGTTTTTCACTTACACAAATTTGAAAGATTTCCAAATGAGCTAAGACAGAACATTCCTGAGGAATTACTTGACAAAATCAACATAAGATGGAATGAAGCCACAAAATATGAAAATTTAAGTAGAGAAATAAATTTGATTATCACAAAACCAAGAACAAGTGTAAAAGAGATTGATTTATTAATGATGAAATATGAAAACATATTTCTTAGAAAAAAGAAAAACAACCAAATTAGTAGCAGGATTATAGGAAGAAGTAGAAGAACATGCACTACAAAATACGAGCACGATTTTTACTACAAAAAGAGAAGACACCCCGACAAGATTTGAAGAAGGACAAGAGGATCAACCTATTGAAACAAAGGATGAATCTGATGATTATACAAGTACTGAGGAAGATGAATATCTTGAGGAACAACTTACACCAAAGAATACAAATGAATACACTGGAACAGAATAGGAAATACATCCTATCGATATAGAATCTGCTATTGGTGAGATAATAGAAACTAAGGAAGAACAAGTTGCAAGAACTTTACAAAGTATGACAATGATTACAAAAGCACAAGAGAAGAGAAAAAAGAATCATAAATTGAAGACTTAGATGAAAGACCCAACTTTGTAATTTTTAAGAAAGATCCAAATAACCTATATTACAAGGAACAACTATTATATGTGGGGAAATACAGAGAAAATATAGGTGTAGAGAAACGGTTAAATGAGAAATAGAAGAACAAAATAGTGAAGAGAATAGTTGAAACATTTTCAAGATTACTACCTATAATCACTATTGATGAGAATGAATTGGTTACAAAACAGTTGAGAAACTTTGAGGACACAATCATAGATAATCATAATCTTAAAGAAAAAATAAGAGGAAAAATACAACACAGATCATTTACTGACACAAACATAAATAAAATGATAGAATTTACAGAAATTTTATTAGAGAGACTGGAGGATATAAAGGAGATATTAACAACATCAACTTAAATCACAAAGAATCTATTTACAGGTAATAGTACATCAATTGAGGAATCATTTATCATAAGTATATTTATGGATATGATGCAAAAACAAATACAAGATTTATCTAACCTTCAAATCATAGTAGAAAGGAATGATAAAGAATATTTTACCAATAGAATAATAAATGTGAAGAGTCATATCACAATAATCAATCACCTACTAGATCAATGGAATATAGTTTTGGGAAAAGTTCAGACAGAAGGAGAAGAAACCAGCTAATACCACAATAGTCACATTTTATTTTGGTTTCTTTTGGCATTGTTGTCAAAGGGGGAGTGATAAGAGAATGGGAGTGATAAGAATATGGGAGTGATAAAAGAATGGGAGTGATAAAGAAGCAGAAAGAAGAAGATGAAGAGAGTATAGGAAAAAGGGGGAAACAAATGAAATGGAGAACAGTAAGAAGGATGATGATAAGAAAGGTTTTTCCATCAATGCCAAAGGGGGAGATTATTACTTGAAAAAATCCTCTATAAGATAATGAATTATACTGATAAGATTGTCATTGCTGGAAAATAACATCAAGTATAGAGTAATATTGGATAAGAATAGACTATCGGTAAAAAGGTTATGTTTATCAGAAAAGTTGATCAAAAGGCTTTATTTACAATAGGAAAAGAGAATAATAGAATCAATGATGACATCCTATTATCATAATAAACTATCTAAGAATTGAGAAACCCTAACTAGGTCACATATAGGTCAGAAAAATTAGGTCAAGAAAATACTTTAAAAGGAGATCAGACAGAGAAGAAGATATAGTAAAACAATAATGTAGAGTATGAACAAGTGTCGGTGAAGTAAAGTGAAGTGTAAATCATAGAAGGAACTGAGCAAAATGAGATCTGACAAGCTTTAGGAGAAATAATTCATAGATCAAATTTCTTGTTGATTTAATCCTAACAATTTCACAACAAGATTGTAAAATCCCTTAATCGGGTAGTCTCTAATCAGACATAGAAGCTATATTGAGGAACTTATTGTAAATCCTTTAACAAGGTGAACATTGTATAAGTGGGATAAAATCCTCTTACCATGTTACCCCTAACAGGGTATAATACTTTAGCAGGTCTCTAGATAAATCACATAGCTAGGTAGCATTTAAGGGTGCTTTTGTAAGATCTTAATCTGGTACCTTATTATTGTAGTGATAAGTTGTGGGTTCCATCCCCACTATAGGTTTTCCATCTCACCAAGGGTTTTCTATGATACCAAAATATTGTGTTAAGTGTTTGAATGTTTATGCATTACATGTTTGTTAAATTTCAAGTTATTAGTTATCAATTGAGTGCAAAACAAATATCGGTATCAGTAGACATAAGACTATAAGTTTGAGATTGGTAGGGAAAAAATGTGAATTGTTTGAGGTATTTATTGACCCCCCTCTCATTGCCTAACCTAAATATTTTCAATAGTGCCCAGAACACCCCTCCAAGATCTCATGAAGAAAGTTCTCATGAAGAAGAAAATTTCAAGGAGGAAAGTAGAGGTGAACTGTCAAAGAGTCACATGAGGGGTTTGAGGGGTCCTAGATATAAGAAATCATACAATAAATATTGCAAAGGCTAGATATAGGTCAGGATAGGACTCATGGAGGTGTCTCTCATTTCTCTCATCATGAAGACAGAGAGAGAGAGAGAGAGAGAGAGAGAGAGAGAGAGAGAGTAGGCTACTAAGGAGGACATTCTACATGCTAATCACATGAGGGATCTCCTTAGAGGTAGGCCTCCCCCATTTAAGGGAACCTACGGTGGTTACACCACTAAGACATGGTTACTTGAATTGGAGAGGCTTTATGCCATGCACCTCTACATTAGTATACTAAGTCTCGGTGTGCAGTGATTCACTTAAGAGACTTTGCCTCTACCTGGTGGGAAATAGAGAAAGATAAAATTCCCATAGATATATCCACTTTGTCTTGGGAAATTTTCCTAGAGCTCTTTCAAGCTCAATTTTTTCTAACCATTGGAGATAGGGTAGAACAGAGGAATTTCACAAATTGAGAGAGTTAAATATGTCAGTTGATGAACATTCAAAACCAATGGTGGAGACTTTAGGTGGTGAGAGCGCGGGACATAGTTTGAGTGAGAAATTGTTTTTCAAATCATGGGCCTATCAATGGTAGTACTGCTACTTCTAGTGTAGATACGGCTCAGGCCTTTCCTCAGGATGATAGCTCTACTAGAGGGAAACCTCTGTAGAAAGGGGAAGAGGCTGAACCTGATTAGAATGGTCATAAGTCAACAAAGGTTGCTGACTTTGAGAGAAATTTAGGAGATTTGTCCCCAGAATCTGGTGGGTCTCATCAGGATAAAGAATCTCTCGAGGAAAGACCTAATCCTAGTGTTTCTAAGGGTAAGTGGTCTGCCCTCTTCAATATTAAACCAACAAGTAAATCATCCTTTCCTATGGTCAATGTGGTCTTTAACCCTACTAAAGGAGAGTTCTCTATTTTTATCCCTAATCCCCTGATTGATTTCTCAATCTTAGCTATGGAGATGACCTTGATAGGCAAGTTTGTAAGGGGTAGACCTAATATCAAAGTGGTTAGACAATTTGTGAAGAGGAAGTGGTTCCTTAAGGGTCAAGTTGATATTACTTCTATGGCCAAATTCTTATTTTCCTTTGATTTCTCAAATATGGAAGACCTCTCTAATATCCTATGTGGAGGATCCTAGATGATTGGTTGGTACTCTCTCACTCTACGAAAATGGTCCCCCAATCTGGTTCTGAATGATTCAGATTTTTTTTTCTCAGCCCTGGTCTAGGTTAGATTCCCTGGTCTCCCATTGGAATACTGACATGGAGATGTCCTGAGTGGGTTGGATAGCTCCTTTGGAGATCTTCTCTCTATTGATCCTATGACAGCTGCGAAATCATGAAGGGTGTATGCTAGCATTTGTGTGAACATCATGCAGATGGTGGATTTGCTGAATAGTATTGTGATTAACTCTAAGCTAGGTGCTTGGATGCAAGAAGTTGAGTTTGAATCCCTCCCCTTTGTTTGTTTTTCCTATAAAAAAATGGGAAATAGAGCAAAGGATTTCCCTCTCAAATCTCATAACGCTTAAACTGTCCCCCTCAATGAACCAAAGCAGTGGGCAACATCCTACGATGGAAGCATCAGAACCAGAAGGACCCCTTGAAGAAGGTGAGATTAGAGGTGACCCTATAGGTATAGAAACTCTTTGTATTGATAAATCTAAGTCCCCTATTTTAGAAGTAAATAAAAAAGGATATAAAGTCCAGGAAAGCATCTTAAGTCCTCAAACCCCTTGAGTAAAAACTAGCTGGGTAGACTCATTTGAAGAATCTAACCCATTCTTATCTTGCTCAGAGGAACTCTAGAGTGAGGTCACTCATACTAAGAAGAAACCAAATAGTCTTAATCTAGGGATGGTCCTAGGAGGAGTTATAACAAGAGCCATGAGAGAATACATGGGAACTCCTAAATCTAACCATGGGAGAAGACAAAATAGACTCACAAGAGAACAATAGAGTATGCAAAGTATTGTGCATGGGTGACATTCTACCATCCAGGATTGATCCCAAGGTTAAAAAAAATGAAGATCATTTCTTGGAACATGAGGGGATTAAATAGCCCCCATAACTAGGACCTATTGAGAAATTTTTTTAGGGATCAAATGCATGATATCATCCTCATTCAGGAAACTAAAATGGTTAGAGATAAAGTGGAAAATTTAAAATTATTTAAACATTGTCATGTTGTGGGATGTATCTCAGTTGGGGCCTCTGGGGGAATGACCTCCTTCTGGAACCTTAATAATATTCAAGGGGATATTATTAAATCAGAAGGTAACATCTCTTCTATTTGGTTTAACCATATTCAGGATGGCTTCACCTGGGTTCTTTCAAACATCTACTCTCCCAACTCTAAAACTGGTAGAGATAGATTTTGGTGTAAACTAGAAATTGAGAGGAGAAACTTCAAGAATGATCACTAGATGGTGGTTGGAGACTTCAATACTCCCCTCAGTGATTCTTAAAAATCTACAGGTATCTCTTCTCAAATTGATAGTGGGGTGGCTCTTATGGATTTTATTAACAACCAATCCCTTTTGGACCTCAACCTTAGAGGAGGTAGTTATACTTTGTCTAATAGAAGAACTGGGGATGACTAGATCCAAGTTCACCTAGATCGAACCTTGATTTCTTTGGATTGGATCCTCTTTTATGAATTCTCTTTGTCTACTCTTTACTGTGTTGGGTCTGATCATTCTCCTATTTCTATTCATGTGAATCCTCTTATGGGTAAGAGAAACTCCCCTTTTAGATTTGAGAACATGTGGATGCAGCATCTTTGCCTTGCTAGTAAAATTTTTGAATGGTGGAATATCCAAGTGGAAGGTATGACTATGTACAGAGTGGTCCAAAAACTTAAAAGGATAAAAAAAAAAGTTAAAGTTTGGAATAGAGAGGAATTTGGGGACATCTTCAAAGATAAAATCTCTATCCAAGCTAACCTCTAGGAAATTCAACAAAATATCCAGTAGGAGGGATTGACTGAGGAGAATAAACTAAAGGAAAACAAAATTCAAGCTGATTATCATAAAATTGTCTCTAAGGAAGAAGTTTTTTGGAGGCAAAGATCCAGGGCTCTCTGGCTTTGTGTGGGGGATAAGAATACTCAGTTCTTCCATTTGACTCTCCAAAAACACAAGGAGGCTAAAAGGATTGATCATATCATTGGTCCCTAAGTTAAATTAAGTAAGGATGAGGATATCAAAAAAGAGCTATCAGACTATTTTTCTTCTCTTCTCATGTCTGACCCTTCTCTCTCTGTTGCTAATAAGCATTTGCTTATGGACTCTATTCTTTACATCCTTTCTAGAGAAGATAATGAATTGTTGTGAAAAATTTTGTCTTCCAAAGATATCAAAGCTGTGGTATTTTATTTTAAGGGATAAAAATCCCCAGGTCCTGATGGATTCTGTCCTTTCTTCTTCCAGGATTTTTGGCACATTGTTGAGAAAGATATTTTAGATGATGGCAAAGAGTTCTTTGGTTCTGGTTCCCACCTTAAGGAAGCTAAATCTAGCTTTTCTATCTTGATTCCTAAGAAACCAAGTGCTAATGTTGTTGATAGATTCAGACCGATTAGCTTGTATAAAACCTTCTATAAGATCATCTCTAAAGTCCTCATGGTGCACATTCTAAAGTTCCTCTTGGATCTCATTTCCCCCTAGAACAATGGGTTTGTTTCAGGGTGGCAGATCCTTGATTCTATTATCTCTGTTCATGAGAATATCCACTTGTTTGAGGTTTCAAAAGAGGAAAGGTTTATTATGAAGGTTGACCTCTCTAAGGCCTATGATAGAGTTGATTGGGATTTCCTTTGTAAATTTATTTTGGCCTTTGGTTTCTCTAAGAAAGTTGTTAACCTTATCCATCAACTTATTTCCACTCCTATCTCTGTGATGGTTAACGACTCTGCTTCCAATATTTTATTTCCTTCTAGAGGTCTCCGCCAAGGGGATCCCATCTCCCCCATCCTTTTTTCTATCATGGTTGAGATCCTTGGGAGGTTGTTCTCCAAGGGGGTCCTTGATGGTTCTATTCAGGGTCTTCTCCCCTCTTCAGCTTTTCCCCCCTACTCTCATGAGCAATTTGTTGATGATACTATTCTTATGGAATCTTCCTCGATTAAAGAAGCCAAAGCTATCAAAAAGGATGTGGAAACCTATTCTTCTACTACAGGTCAACTTATTAAATAGGAGAAGAGATCTCTCTTTTTTGTCAACACCCCTCTAGCAAGACAATAGAAAATGGTGAGTATTCTTGGTTGTACTATCTCCTCCCTTCCCTCCAGCTATTTGAGCCTTCCCCTGGTCCTAAAACCTCCAAATTATTTCTGGAAGGCTATTATGGATAAGTTCAATAGTAAAATTGTTGTTTGCAAAGGGGCCCTTCTCAGCAACACTGGGAAGATCCTTCTACTCAAAAGATCCATGCAAAATCTCCCAATTTACGCCCTAAGCCTCTTCAAAATTCCTGCCAAGATTGTTGACACTTTTGAGAAATTGTAGAAAATATTTTTGTGGTTGGGAACGGAAGAAAAAATAGAATCCATCTTGTGGAATGGGAGAATGTATGCAAACCTATTAAACATGGGGGTCCCGGCATTAGAAAAATTAAGGATATCAATCTTGTCCCGCTGGCTAAACAAATTTGGAGAATTTTTGGAGAAGCAAAAGGTTGGAATAAAATTCTCAAATCCAAATACCTTTTTTATACTCCCTCTATTGAGGCTTTCCTTTCCTCCCCCTTACAGTGCATGACTCTGATGTGGAATAGTATTTTGAATGCTAAACCTCTTGTTGCTAAAGGGGCTCATTGGAAAGTTTCCAATGGTCTGAAAATCAATTTTTGGGAAGATCCTTGGTTTAGGGATAAACCCCTCATTCAGTTCCCTTATCTGGCCCAGTTTGCATACATTTTATCTACAAGAATAGGGATTAAAGTGGTAGATTATTGGAGAGATAATAATTGCATTAACCTTAGTGACATTGATCCTCAACTAAAAATTGTTAATCTGGACTTGTCCCCCTGGGTGATCAAAGATAACTTTGAAGACCAGCTCATTTGGTCCCCTAATCCCAAAGGTAACTTCACAGTGGCATCAACTTACTCTCTTCTTTCTTCTTATTGCTCGGAGCCCTATTGGGCTAAGGTTTGGTTTCCTTCCCTTACCCCAAAAATTAACTTTTTATTCTGGTTTTTTTCTCAAGACAAAATCCTCACTACTAAGAACCTTACTAAAAGAGGTTGGATGATACCTAATAGATGCTATCTTTGTATGAAAGATGTCAAGTCTTCTTCCCATCTCCTACTTCATTGTCAGTTCACTAGGGAGATCTGGAGGGTTGTGTTGTAGCATTGGAATATCAGCTGGGTTCTCCTTAACACTATTAAGGAGTTCCTGTCTCAATGGAATCCTCCCTTCTCTCACCATTAGGGAAAACTTATTTAGAATTATACTACCCCTCATTTTATTTGGAGGATATGGAAAGAAAGAAATGATAGGATATTCAGAAATAAAAACTCTACTACCTTGTTGATTGGTTCCAAAACTATAAGGAGTATTGTTAAAAACATTAAAATGGCCTATGAAATTAAACCAAAACTCATGGAAGGCATCTCAAATAAGGATATTATTATGCACTATAAATTTTATTCTACTACTAAGCCTACTCCTAGTATCCATGAGAGAGCTATTTGGAGCTCCCCTCCTCCTGGCTAGCATAAAGCTAACTTTGATGGCATGGATAAAGGTAAACCCAACATTGCTGGATGTGGCTACATTGTTAGAAACTCTCAAGGTATCTGTATGTCTTCTTATGCTATCCCTATTGGCTCCCAAACTAGGCATGTTGTTGAATCTATGGCTGCTCTCTATGCCTGTAATTGGCCAAAAGTTAGAATTGCTCCAAACTGTGACTGGAAGGTAACTCCATGAATAATATTAATTGCATTAATAGTAATGATAACCCATCATGGAATACGAGTCACATCATTTCACAGATTAAAAATCTCTTATCATATTTTGATGTTACACATGTCACTCACGCGTTTAGAGAATCGAACGTTGTGGCAGACAGCCTAGAAAATGTGGGAGTGATGATGTTAGAAGCTGGCAAGGTAATCAAGGATTAAGTAATGAAGTCCTTAGCCTTATAAGGTATAACCAAATCCACCAAAGTCTCAGATCAACTACTAATGATGATGATAAAAAATGATAGTTTTTTTAGTTGCCTTAAACATGTGCCTCACATGCTCCAAGGTCATTGTAGTAATAAATACAATTGTGGGAATGAAGAAATAAATCCCTTTAAAGTGATGATCACTGGCACATTTTAATTTCTCTGCATTGTTCTTTGCAATTGTGGTATTCCTCCAGTGTGACATTCTGAAGGTTGGCTAGCTGGTAAAATGGGAGGAAAGCTCAAATGCGAAGAGCCTATGCTCTGTAAATGGAAGAAAGAGGCCCAGATCTGGGATAAAGTCAAGGAAGGTGGGGTCATTGATTACATGGAGAGACTTCATGGCTATGACAAAGACATCTCCAAAGAGTTTTTTGATAGCTAGTGTTAGGGTTTTTTCTTGCTGAACCTTCAACAAATGCTTGATTAACTCTATGACTCCCAATGTTTGAAAATACTGACTCAAGTAAGAGAAAAATCTAATTGATGAGGGTTTATGATAATATATAGGGAAACTATTATCACCTCCTTCTTTTTAGGTTCCACAACACCCAGGTAGGTATTACCTATATATGATTGTTGTCTCACGGTATTAGTAAATGTGGATACTGATTTATTGCTTGTTTATTGTATTACCTTATAAATTACTCTGCATGAAACTAAAAAACAACTTAACACATAGTTTAACCATGAAAACTATTGAAATGATAACAACAAATAGTAGTTCTTTAAGGACATTCATCCTTCTTCCTTTTATAGTTCTCTCAACTTAGGAGGGGCAACCTATTTTAATCCTCTCTCAAAGGGATTAGTAAAATGAATTGTATATCTTGATACAATTACTTGAATTTATATGTATATGACTGTAAATGTAAGAGGTTTGTATATTTTCAATTACTTGGATGATGATAAACTACTTGATAGATTCTAGACTAGTGCTTATCCTTGGGCTATAGAGTCAAAAGATGAAAAATCCATAGAAAAGGTAAATAAAGATACTATAGATTGCCTTAAAACCTACATAAAACTTGAGTAAGATGCCTTACAAATCACCCTATCACCTCCACACTACTGTATCAAATCCTTAGACATTGTTATGCTCCCTGAAACTACTCACAAAACTTAGTTCTTCCCTTGAAAGAAACTTGCAAGCAATTAGATAGCTACCTTGTAACCAATATGCTTAAAATGCCTTATAGATTAAACGAAAAAGAGCATACACAATAAGTAAAGAGACAACAATAAATATAGAAGAGAAGTTGTACTGTATTTTATTTATATTCCTGTTTCATACATATAGAGACCAAAAGTTCAAAATCTTAGACAAAATTCTGTAGTCTGGCTTACAATTATATTTCACCCCCTCTAAAAAGTTACAAAATTGATCTATATATATATCTAAACCATCTTGGAATCCTTAAGAAAAGGATGCAACAAGCTTTAGATGGTTTTAGAAACCTAACCCTAAATACAAATAAAACAAAAGACAAGATAAACCAACTGGTGGAAAGACAAAACAGAGGATAAAATCCAATTCACTCTTTTGTATTCATATCATCTTCGACATCTTTGGTTGTGTATGTTTAGGATAGTTTTTTATTTGACTTGGATGGTGACTAATCTACTTGTCTTCCAAGAAATCTATATAAGGTGTTCTGACATTCCTTTATTCCTCATCAATTATATTGAGGTCAATTGTGGCAGGCTTCTTCTTCTTAGTCTTTGTCATCACATCCCATGCTACCACATCATTCTCTACCTGTCCCACCTAGCATCTGTAATTCCTTTGACATCTGCCATTAATTTATTTATGTTAGTTTTAGCCTGGAATGCTTCATCCAGGATTTTATTGCAACACTCCATATCTAATTATTCATTTGTAATAAATGCCTCTTTATTAGGCAACTTGCTGTCAAATTCTCCCCTCCAAGCCATCAAGGCCTTGATCTGATTGTCTTCTCCCTTGATTGGAGGAATGAATCTGTTGAAATTTGTTCCAAATAGGCCCAATCTTGCCTCAATCTGATTTAACTTACCTTTGAAGAAAGGTAAAGTCACATTTATCTTCGCTATCTCCTCACCAACCTTAGTTACTATTTCTGGCAAATCCTACCTATATGGCTGTAAAGAAGCCAACCTCTCAAAAATTTGTGTCCTACTTGACCAAGTTGTAAAATAAGGATTTAAAATATTGAGATAATTAGTTACCTCAACATGTAAAATAGGAAATTTATTATATGCACTTAGTATCAAATCAATTTTATCTTTTAGGATATCAATCCTATGCTATAAAATATTCATTAATGATCCATAGACCATCTCATTACATTCACTTATCCCTTCCTATGTTTCTACATTGTCCCCTATTAACTCTGTCTGGACCTCTGCATCTATACTTTATTAGGTGTGGCAGGGATAACTTCTAGCTTTTCTATTAACTGCTGAGTTAAATCCTTAATTGTATTCTCCAGAGCATGTATCTTGTTGTAACACATCTCCCTATATTTGGCTATGAAACTAGCCTCATTTATCAAGGTATCACATTTCTAGGATAGATGTTTTGTTTTGTCTTCATTCAGTTGTGCCCAATAGGTTAAAATCTGAGAAATCTCCAAGTCATTTGTGTTATGTACTGACCATACCATCTGATTACTTACCATGCTCTCTTGAATGTTTAATAGAGCTGGTTTATGATCTTTATGAGTTAAGCTCCACATTGCACCTGCTTTGGACTTTGGATTATATCCAAATCCCTTGATCATTTCACCAACTTGCACTTCAAATGTCAGTTTCAAATCTAGCTTCCTTCTGATTTGATCTATTATAAAGGCTGAGGCTAGATCCCAACCCTCAGCAAGTAACATACCACTTTATTTAACTAATTTCCTGGCCTCCTCAGGAGTTATTTCTTCAGATTCAGGATCATAGTTCTGTATAGCTAGGAGGGCCTCATTAGTGATTGGTTCTCCTCCTTCTAGTCTCAGTTGTTCACTTACTTTCTTCTATTTATTCCACCTAAGGAAATCTTTAAACTCCTGAGTTTTGATGAAATTTTCATGATCAAGGAACTTTTTTTGATAAATTACCCTTCCATCAATGCCAGTTAAGAGAGGTAACTCAATATCTTCTTCAACCTCTTGCTACAATTTCTTTCCTTTTCTTATTTCTTTCCTTAATTGGTGATCATAAGGCCTATTTCCAGGAATAAGGGCACTCACCTTATCTTTCTTCTTTTATTTTCTCACATAAGTTTTGGCATGTGAATGCTCACCAATATCAACCTTTTGCCTTTTAAGTGCAGGCTCATCAGTAGCCTCATGCTTTGGGACCTCTGTTAGGTCAATAACATATTCTTTCTCTTCTGCTGCAAGCTTTAATGGTACTTCTTGGTAATCTAGGTAAGCTCTGGGAGATGGACAACCTTGATCACTGTCATCATCATACTCAGACTCTAAATTCTCTCTATGGCCCTTTTCTAGTACCACTAGTGCTTCTTCTCACTAATTGCACAAAAGAGTGTGGTTCTCAATCATTACATCTAGCCTTTTGAGATA
This sequence comes from Thuja plicata, assembly GCA_018584345.1. Classification (NCBI taxonomy): domain Eukaryota; kingdom Viridiplantae; phylum Streptophyta; class Pinopsida; order Cupressales; family Cupressaceae; genus Thuja; species Thuja plicata. The sequence goes on from MU223665.1 coordinate 2,525,676, forward strand.
AGGAAGATCAGGGTAGAAACCTCCAAAACTCATCCCCTTTCTCTTCACCTACCTCTCTAGGTCCATAAGTTCTTGGATCATGTCTTCTCTTCTCATTACTTCTCCTTCTTCCAAAATTTTTTTGATAGCATCCTCCTCCATACACTCTTCATGTACATAGTTATATGGTATGGTAGGAGTTAAAAGCTTCTTGGCTCCCACAATGAATCCTTCAACATCATTGTACCTGCACATGGCTACACTCATCTTATAGTGACTCATCCAATTATTTATTGGATCTACGGCTCTCTTGACAATTGTAAACTGATACACTTTGAACTGTATAGGGGTAAATGTCCCCTTTCTATGTGGTTCCAAGTGTTCCTTATCTGTCAACAATAGTTGCCAAATGAATTCTATTGCAGCTATCCTAGTTGGAACATGATATGGGAGAATATGAGGAGGATATGAACATCCATATACTCTTATCATAGTAAAATTGTTTCCCAAGTAGAAATCACCCCAATTATGATCACCTAGCCATTTATCAACATACTCACATGACCTCAAAGGTTGCAGTAATTTTGCAAGTAACCTAGTCTTATTTACTCCTAGGCTTTGCATTATTGGGTACACAATCTAATTCTTGAAACCACAGAAGTCACAATCCTTAGCAGTGTAATTCCACACTCTGATCTAGAATTGAATGAGGTTGGGTTGATTGTAGTGGAATATTTGAGGGTTCAAATTTTGTTCATCCATTATAGGGTAATTGAAATAAAGTAATAAATGCATCAAAATAGAATAGTACAGAAACTTGGGCTCTTTCTCATTTTTCTTAATAGCAAAAAAACCCTCATGCATCCTATCAATAATATATTGGATGTAATTATAACTAGTGCTTGTATACACATCTTGTATGTCTAAGGAAATCATGAAAATACTTGCATTTATCCTTTCTACACCTCCATCCCTCCCTAGCACTCTACACAATGCATAGGAAATGTATTTCATGTAGTGGTTTAAATATTTGTAAAATAAGGTACCAAACCTGGTAAAGGGGCAATATAATTCCTTGTCTCCTTAGGCATGTGTCTCTTTATCAAATTCCTAATGACTCCAAATTCCCTTTCATACCTCTCTTCTTTTTTCTTGAGTTTGATTTCAGTTGACGTTTGGTAATAGAGGTTAAATGCTTGCATAAACAAATTTCTACTTAAAGCAAGTAACACGGTCCCATCATTTCTCTTGATTATTTTGCTAAGTGTTAGAATACTTCAGGGATAACTGAGAGGGGGGGGGGGTGAATCAGTTATTAACAAATTTAAATATTTTGTACTTATTAATCCAGATTGATATAAATTAAATGGACATTCAGATAACACATTACACAACACATCAATTTGGTTACAGGGAAACCAAATGGTAAAAACCCCGGTGGGAATTAGCACCCACAAAGAACTACACTGTTTATAGTAATCCCTGTTAAAAGATCTTTCAACCCTGTTAGGAGATGTTCATTACAATGTAGTAGTATAGTGACCTGGTTAAGGGTCAGACCCTGTTACGATTCTTTTACAATAACCCTATTAGGGGTGGAGGACTCACTGTCCAAGTGGTGAAGGCTACAACCTTCTGGTTATTTGATACACACTATATCAACAAGATGAACTGTTGCTTGTGACACTTCTTGTCTGATTAGTTCCTTTTGTGCACTGATGCTTTAACCTCTTGTAAAGCACTACAACAATCTTATCTGTATTTTGATATCTTCTACTTCAATATCTATATTATCAACATATGATAAATATAGCTCTGCTGCTTTAACACTCTGCTCTACTTTTCTTATCTCTGGCTTTCGCAACTCTTCTTATCACAAATGACCTTCTATAAGTACATAATCCAATTATGAGATCATGGGACCTATTGGAAAACTCTTCATAACATCCTTGTTGGCTCTACTAAATGTGCAATCATAATTACAACTGTGCAAGTACTAACTGAATAGGCGCGTCACTTCACAAAGTCAACTTCACCAAATTATCCATAACTTTCCAATCTTCTTGAAATATGTTTGGCACCTTTAGATTAATATCAACAACTCATAACTCATCATGAATATACACACACATATCCTGAAGATAGGCACAACTCAATAAACATGTTAGATATGTCGGCCTTAAACCATTATTCCTCCAAAACTATAACCGTCAACAACAAAATTACATATCTTTACTGAAACATCATATCTGAGTCTGCGTGTATGAACATAGCATAATAAACATGTCAACATGTATCTATCCATGTAAGTATTCATGTCATCATATGGATAAGTACTTACAGAATTACTGCTATGTATTATATGTTGTCATCAATGACAAACATACAATCAATCAACTGTTTAGAGTCAAATCTCCAACACTAAGCTGATCATAATTGTTTGCTAGGACTAAATTGAAATTAGTATCTACAAACACATCAAGAACTAACAATCTAAATAGTCCACATTTCCAAGGGTTTGAGATAGGCACAACTTCATCACTATTTTTATAGAAGTAGTTAAACATAGAATAACATGATGTTCCTGGTGTCTTCGCATCTCTGATGTTGGCCAAATCATCAATTAGGATATCGACATTTGACTTCTTATTTTGTGTAGAACCTGTTAATAACTTCAGGAACTCATCTGAATAATTCATCTTTCCCTTGGGATCATCATCTATATCATCATTCCTTCCACTTGTGGAGGCCACACTCTATGCTTGACTCATCTTGTTCTATTCTGTTATGTTCTACTCTCAATTATTTGGTACTGATATTGAAATGAATCTATTTGCAAACCCTTACCCTAAACTGAAATGCACTAAAAATAATTCAAGAGCACTAAAATTCACATGAATTACCTTGAATTCTGTAGAAAATTTTCTCAATTCACTCTTCAAAAAAGGCAACAATTCTCTCTTTTTCTCAGACACAGAAAACTTGGCAAATTCTTCGCTCTGAAATTATGGATGTAAGGTAAGTGAAAATGAGCATGATATCAGCTATTTATGGAAAAAATGGTCAAGGTACACAGCTCATTATTGAAAAATCCATCATTTCTGCCTTCAATTTTACACACTATTCCATTAATATTAATTTCTAGCCATGGCCTCTGATCATGATAGGAAATCTAAGTCGAATGAATGATAAATTCATGAAAATTCTTATTAAATTCGATCAAAAGTTAAAAATGACGTGATTGGCTCTTTTCAGCAACTTTTCCACCTTGTCATAATTGTTATGCATTCCTATTGGCTAGTGAATTTTCAATTGTAGCATGTCAACATTAGCTTTAACTTTTCTTCACTATATTTTTCATTTTCCTTATCTGGCGACCTAGTGACCATGCTTTGTCTCCATGTCACTTAACATTTCTTTTAACCCCGATTTCCTTTTGAGACCTGGTGACAACATGTGTTCCTTTACTTTCATTTAACCTTAGTTAGCTTCTGGAAATCACATAGCTAAAGAAATCCAAGCGCTAAAATAAATTCCTAACTTTGAGTTTATCATGCAACATCCCATCCACCGTAGATTTCTTTTTAATCGGATACTTATCGCTAAGTCTCTGAATCATATTAATGCTTTATGAGACTTCACGACTTAAGCCTATGTCGCTTAATCGCTAGATGTTTATAACTTAATCATTTTATATTGGAGACTTAGTGACTAAGCATATGATACCTTTAATTTATCAAATTAATTCATTCTGGAGACTTGGCGACTATAGTGTAATGTAACATTTATTTCCTTTTATCTCTAAGTCACTTATACATATCACTTTTAACCTTTTTATCTAGAGACTTCCTAACAACCATTGATCTCTCATCTGTCATCATCCAATGGCTCTGCTAAGTCTCTGAATATTTCATAAAAACCCTAATTCACTTGGAGACCTGGCGACAAGAGTGTAATATTCCCTTTAGTCTCTTATTCGCCAGATGAAAAATTTCACATTCTGAGACTACGCGATTGCATACTTTAGTCACTTAGATTTTGGAACATGTGTATCCTTATTACTACTTGTCTCCTAATTGCTGAAAGAATGTTGACTTGTCAAAACTGATCAGCAACTATGCGACAACCACAGATCTTCTTTTCATCCTGTGGTTGTCTCCAAGTCTCTTAATCCTTTATCTTAACTCACTTTATATCCTGAGACTTGGCAACTATGTAATCTTTTAGACTCATCACTTAACTTTGATTTGATCTAGAGAGACTGCGACCATAGTATATCAAAGTCACCAAATTTTTTACTAACTACAAGGTTTATTACGAGACTTTCTGACCACTGTTAGATCCTTCACCAGATGGGCGGTTGTCGCTTAATCTCGTAACCAAAGTGGCATATTCTTTTTCACTTGGAGATAACGCGACAAAGGCATTCCGCTGAGTCTCTAAACATAATGTAATATTCTTATATCATTCAGAGACTTGGCAACCTGTCTAAAAAGGAACATGATTTATTTCATAACTTAAGTTCAAAAAAGGTAACTTTAAAACATAACCTTGACTAGGAAATTAGGGCCTTCTCCATTTTTTGAACCTTAAAAGACTTAAGGGCTTAGGGATTTACCTATTTTGAACAAGGGATGACCTAAAACACAAGATTTTTTGACATTTCACGGGTTCTAAGGCCAAGAAATCATCATTTGCATGGAAATACTTTGACAAGAATAGGCATATTTTGATATTTAATGGCTCTTGCTAATAGGGAACTTCAAAAATTTTACTAGCCAGACTACAACCGAAAATACAACCAATAGCTGGGATAACGGGAATGTGACTATTTGTGGTAAGTAATTCTGTGTAACTAAGAAATTTATTTCTAAAATTACGAGTCTTTAAGTTTCAAGGTTGAAATACTATAGAGGTAGGTTTATGGCCCAGAATGTGGCTAGGACGTATACTAAGACTCTGGGAGAAAGAGGTCTTCTTGTGAAACAACCTGGTGATTATGTCATGTGTTGTCATATGAAGCTCTTCTAAGAAAAACTTTTCAAAGCCCTTATGCAATATTTTATGCCTAAGGGCCGTTATACTAGGGTTTATAAATTCCATTTTATGCTCATAAATCATTTTCTTTACAAGAGGAAATTATATTTCCCCTACCTCCTTCTTCAATCTCTTGGTAATAGTATTATGGAAAACATGAAGAGTGCTGAGAAGCTAATCCTTCATGATGGGCTTATTCTTCTAATTTACGAGTATGCTAAACTCAAGATTCACGATAACACCCAGGTCTCTAGTAATATCAAGGAGAAAAAGGGTAAAAGACCAATTAAAAATGATAGTAACACTCCTAGAAAGAAGAGGAAGGGAAAATCAATTGATGATTTAGCAGAAACTGCTAAAATTCTCACAAAGGAGATTGGTATGGACATAGATAACGAAATTGAGGCCAAGGAGGAAACTAAAAATATAGACATGGAAGAAGTGAAAAATTCCTCTCTGAGGAAGTTGGTATGGAAACTGAAGATGATACAGAAACCCAAGAAAAGGATATTACTAAGTCCTCTCAGGAGATGGAAAGCGACAATGCCAGTAATGCCAAATCTGGGGATATAGACACGGAAGGCCCTAAAGATAACAATCCTCCCAAGGACATTAGTACTCAAAATGAAGTGATAGCTACCTCCCCTATGAATAATTCTATAGAGTCCCCTCCTAAGACTCAAGTGGAGGTTACTTTATTACCCCAGAATACTCCTGTAAGATAAGCAAATAGATGTGGTTTGATTTTAGGGTTTGTTATTATCCTATATTATATTTGAAATATTTGTTTTAATTTTTTATTGAAATATAGGGGTTAAATAACATGCTCTCCTTCTATCCTTAGATGTACAAATGAAATATCCAATTTGATTAATCCAAAATGGAAGGATCAATGCATAAAAAGAATCGATCATTTGGAAATAAGAATAAAAAAAGGAAGATCTTAAGTACCCATTTAATTATTTGAATGTGTGAATGATATAGAAATATTGATAACCTTAATTGAAATGAATAGGGTTAATGTACTAACCTTGAAATATTGTAGATCTGGAGAATGATATTTTCTGAAGCCTATGTTGAGTTTCTAGAAAATCTAAGATCGGATTTAGAATAGAAATGCAGAGACAAATAAAACCCATAAATCTTTTTCCATTCTGACATAGTTCTGATTTGTACCCTCAAGTCAATGTTACCATTGACCAAGAATTTTTGATTCCGACCTAGGGAAGAATTGACCTAAAAAGTCTTAGACTAAAATCCTGTTATTAGATCCCAAAAGTTTGCGGAAAGGGTATCCAAATCTCTATCCTGATCCGTTGTTTCGAACTTGTACCTACAAGAAAAATGGTTTGTTTGTTTGGGGGGAAGGGTTTTCCATTGTCAAACCCCAATTTTGGAATTAAGCTCAAAGTATAATTGAAATTGCATAAGTAAAAACAAAGTAAATGCACAAATTCACCTTGCTTGTAGAAGTCCTTATGGTGGATTCAAATCCGTGAATCCACAAGTATGTATGCACCAAAAAGGATGTAGCATGTAGAATGTCAGATGTCTTCAGTCAATTTATTATAGATCTTCAACACCAATCTTGAATGGGTTCTTGAATTGGAAGAGGCTTGGAGGAATATGGATGGAGAAATCTTCAACAAGAGGGCTCCATGGAGCTTGAATCCTCCAATGGCCACCAATGGATCTCCTTGATGAAAATGAGTGCTTGAGAAGTGCTTGAGAATGGATGAATGGTTCAGAGGCTACTTCGCTTGCTTCAAATATTTCTTCTTCACCTTTGGATCTCACTCTTCAGGTCTTTGAATTTCTTATAGTTTATGTGGATGATGATGGTTGCTTGTGGTTAGAGAAAATGAGAGGAGAAAGCTTCATTTTATATAAATATAGGGAAAAATCCTCTAGAGAGCCTCTAGAGAGGTAGACATAGGAGAATTAAATTCCAATTGGACCCATACTCCTAGAAGAGGACATATATTAAATATAATTTAATATTTGTTGTCCCGAAGATCGAAACAGCTGACCCAGAAGCAGGAATTAACTTTTTCCAAAGATTGACATCTGAAAACCCTAAAATTATGAAATTTGAATCCCAAGCCTAGAAAAGGTTGATTGTGACCTAGGTAAAGGTCAAGGTCAACCTTTGCCTAGGTCAAGGTGGAGGTCAATCTTGACCCAAAAAGGTTAACCTTGACCCTCAGGTCAAAGTCCCAATTTTTCAGTCAGGGGTGCCAGAAATAAGTTGAAAAAAGTGGAAATGTGGCAGAACAAAGGGATAAAGCCATATCAAAGTTAGGAAACCATTTTAGGTGTTTTACATGACCCCAAACCACTTTCTCAGAAGGATAAACTAGTCCACCATGGAAGTGCTTCCATTTTTTGACTATAAATTTAGCCCCCACTTTAGCAAGAGTATGAACTCAACACAAACTCTTGGTAAAGGAGATCATAAAGAATAGATAATCTTATTGGAATCAAAAGGGAAAAATAAATCCTAAATCCCTAAAGGGAATTAAGTCTTTATCAACCCTAAGATCATGGAGAGACATCACCAGTTAAGGAGAAAGAGAGAGAGGGTATGGTTACCTCACCCAATGAGAACTTATGTCCCATTGTGAACCACACAAGGAGAAAGTGTAACTAGAAAGATGGATTTGAACTGCCTAATGAATGTGGCTGCTCACTAGTCAACTCATTAGGGAGATCCATTCTTAAGGACACCTTCTAATCTTAAGGGATCAAAACATTGTAATTTGAAACTGGAGGGATCAAGAGATCCATGTAAATTTAAACTAGAGGGATCAAGCGATCCTAAAAAGTAAAATATCCATGCTTTAACGATTAGTCTTTAATCCATAAAGGGAAAAAAAATTTAAGTTTTGAAAATATTTTGAACGTGTGTGTGTGCAAAAAGTGAGTAGAGCATATGCCCCCATGTTAAATTCATTTCTAACACTTTAACAAGAGAAATGGCTTTGATGGAGACATAAACACTCTACTGATTATGTTTCCACTACAAGATGCCCCCAGACGAAGAAAAATCATGGGAAATATCACATAAACATACAAAGAACACATAAGGGATCTACCTACTATGGGGTTAGTATGATCATAAGATAACATGTACATATAGATATGATATTATTGAAAATGAATTGACATCATTCCCAAAAGAATGTAGAACTACCATCACAATGGAGGAAAGAAAACTCAAGAGTTATGAAGAAGAGTCTTTTTGGACCACAACATGGAGACCAAAAAGAATTAGTTCTACCATGTTGCAGATCCGAGTAGACTACACAAGGAAAAAATTTATGAACAATAGCACAAGTACAACATAACATGAAAACAAAATATAGAAGAATAGAGATACATATAGAGGAATTATACAACAAGTTTGATTCCTTTATCACCTTGCACGGACAAAGTAACATGGGTCATATAAAAGAGTCTAACAAATATTTAGCAAATACATTCGAGAGAAGTACACTACAACAAGAAAAAAACAAAAAGGGCTACCATGAAGGATAAGACAATCAAGCGCATTGCCTACTCTCCCCATCTTGGTTTATATTATTTAGGGAAGGTGGGAATCTCACAAGAGGAACTATATCCAATACAGTAGGAATAATAGCCAGTTCCAAACAAGGATCCTCTTGAGAATCATGTTGCTCAATACTAGGTGTAATTTTCAATTGAGTTGAAAGAATATGAGGTAAGTCAGTATCAAGATCAATGGTCTCATATTCATAACTAAGATCAATAGGATCGTTTATAGTATCCTCCTGATCAAGATTAATTAAAATGGGATTTAAGGTACAAATAGGATCATCATACTCATTCATCTTAACATAATTATAAATATCAACTTCCTCCAACACATCAGGCATAGGTTGGTCAAAAGAAGGTAAAGAATTTCAAAGAAAAGAAGGATGGGCCCTAGCACTATCTCTATGCTTCTTACAACATTTGTTAGTAGATTTATTACATTTTTCTTTATTTAACACATGTAGAGAATTAGGAGGAATAACCACTGATTCCTTCACAGGTTCTGTAGGAGGTTGGTAGGATTCTCAGTAGGCTGAGAAGTGACACTAGGAGGTTGAGTAATAGAGCTATCTATAATGGATAAAGGAGGTTTTGGTGCTCAAATCAATAGATTGGATTTCCTATGGACTTTCCAATCCAATGGTGGGAAACCCAAATGATCTGGCCAACTAAAAAGGTTTCAACCAAATTATGTGTAAAACCCTTTGCAATTTTGGCTCTGCACAACCAAGGCTGGTAGGCCTATTCCTCGAACTTATTCTTCTAGTTCTAAGGCTTTTTATAGCAGATGATAGATCCCAAACAATCTCTTCCTCCAAGTGTTGGAAAAAGAAATTGAAAGAAATCAAACTGAGATCAATGTGAAATATACCTATAAGCAACCATCGGTATAGCACACCAGACATCAAAGAGCCCATTGGTAAGAGAAACACCAAGACCGGTTGGTAAGAAGACACCAAGTTTAGTTGGTAAGAGAACACCAAAACCTTGAGAGAACACTTGAAATGAAATTTGTAAATCACAAATGTTGATTGAAAATGTCAATGTATTAAGAATGTTTATGTATATATAAATGAATAGTTCAGATGGATAGATTATCACAATTTACTGTAAACAATGAACCAAAAAACCATAATCCCACAAATAAGTGCATATCAGTGCCTTAATTCCTTTATGGGCAATAGAGTCAATATCAGCCAATCTCTTGTGCAACCTTAGAGACAGTTTTGTAAGAAAACTATCACTTCAAAGGCGTTATTAAATGGATATGCAACTTTAAAATGAATTCAAAGATATCTCAATAAGAATGTACTTTCTCAAATGATAGACTAATTGAATGAGGCCTCAAATAATACGATTTTAACCATGGAAGATGAGAAACCAATTGAGATTGATAACTAAGAATCCAAACTAAGAAGCATATACATGAAACTATCACTTTGAAGAAGTTCTAATTGGTTTATTTGAGCGAATAATTGTAAATGAAACAAATATATATTCCTACATGTGAAAGATTAGGTCTACTAATATGTTAAAAGAAATAAAATGGTACAATTAGTTCATGTTTTAGTTGTTGATCAAAACTAATCCAATCTAACTATAGTAATAGTCTCTAAAAAATCCTCAGACCCCTCAGAGACATCCCCTTTACATTGATCCTGTTATCCTTATTTATATCAAAGTCAAAGGATGTGAACAAGCTTTAGATCAATGCAATGGTTCATCTAACTAAACCTAATACCTAAGATCAAGAACTAAATAGCCAAAATTACAATAACAGAATGATTAATCATTCTTCAGAAACAGTTATCGACCAGAGAGATAATAATTCATAGTTCATTAATAATTTGTTCTTGATCTCTGATGTTTCTTTATCTTCTATGTGGCCCTTTTATGGTCATCTGCATGTCTTTAGATCTTTTATCTTTGGCATCCAGGTCACTTCATTTCCTGTTAACCACCTTTGAAACCCTGCATGCAAACAACACCGACGTATCAAATTTTAACCAAAACCGTCGATCGAAAAAATAATAATATTATAACATATAATGATAAAGAAGAGTCCAATTCATCGATGCCACATAGGATTTTGTCCTTTATCTCCATTTTTGACATGTGTTTCTTTAATCAAATGAGATTTGAGCATTTCTTCCTCGCTAGTGAATTTCAATCGTAGATCAAACATGAGCATCATTGTTGATCTTCTAACTTTCCCAATCTTTAATTAACTCTGATCTCTTTCTAGCGACCTCGTGACTGTGTGGTCTCTTAATCTCTAATCTTTTGGCCTGACCATGGTTCTATTCAGAGATTCAGTGATTGAAGCTTTGAACAACTCCTTTTAAACCTTTGGTCTCTATTTAGAGATTTGGCGACTGTGCCTTTATCTCTTAATCACTGAATGAATTTGAATTTTCAAACTTTATCTAGTGATCACCCGACTACCATAGAAATTCATATTTAAACATTTATTCTTTTAGTGGGGTCGGGACACATTTTGATCAGGTATTATGGCTTATTGAATAAAAATCTTGCATCTTTGCCTTAAGCCATTAAGCCAACCGTTGATTTCTTCCATGCTTTAACTTCCAACTAGTCTTCTATCTATGTTCAAACCTTTTGTGGGCCCTGGGACACATGGAGATCAGGCTTAATTTCTTAAATGTTAGATCTAGTGCATCTTTTCATTAAGTCTTTAAGATGACCGTTTGATTAAAAAGTACTTGTTTGCTTTTTACTTTAAACACTAACTTTGACCATTAACTACACCTTGACCTCGGGTTTGCAAATGTCTTTAGTCTCCAAGTCACAAGAATATTTTTTTAACTTGTGATTAATCTTGAGATAAAATGACCACCATCAAATTTAAACATGCTCAGCTCCAGATCAACGAATATCACTGAGTCTTTGAATGATATTGAATATTCCATATTAATCTGGAGATCATACGACTACCACAAGATTGAATCTGCATCAATGGCTATGATTTAATCTATTGAATCTTTGACCTAACCCTAGTATCATCTAGCGATCATGCGACTGAAGAAAAAAGGTAACCCTACTAAGAACCTTGAGTCTGATCATGAGATAACGCGACTGAATGATCTCAAAATCTCAAGAAGATTTCATTAACCCGTATTTTGTCAGGAGACTTAACTACTATCATTGGATCTGTTTCTACATCGATGACTCAGATTAAGTCATTGAATGATAAGAGGATATTCCTTTCATTTCAGAGATCTCACGACTAAGGCATTTTCAAAGGCGCCAACTAAGATAGGATATTCCCTGCCAAGGTTGTAAAGTAATTTTTAAAATGAATATTTAAACCGTGAAAAGGGGCCAACGAATATATTTATGAATTCAAATATATGCAAGCCATTTTAAAAATAGAACATAGAAGATTTAATAGGAAAATGCAAGAATTTAGACAAGATAAATGCATAAGGCCTAATTATTGCAATAACAAATTATGAAATGGAAGAAGAAAATACAAGATTATGAGTGCAGAAAATACTTCCCTGAATTATTCAACCATTCAAAATTGACTGTAAATCTAGGTAACACTAGTGGCTCTTTATGGGGATGTGTGTTCATACCTAAGCACATCAAGAATCCAAGATATCTCTGGAAAAGTAAACCATTAGCAGAACAAAAAACTATGATACATAATTTACCAATAAGGGAAAGAAACTTGCCTTTGCAATATTTTAGGAAAAGAAAGGTTTATGATACTGACCATGTACAAGAAGTTCACGAGGATAACCTTGAAGATCCTGTAAAAGATAAGAATTCTCACCTCCCTTACCAATGATAACAAAAGGGCCTACCCACAAAGCATTATATTTCCCATGTTTTCCTTTTTCCTGATCTTTTACATTCCATCTTAAAACTATATCTCCCTAATGGAATTTCCTTTTTGTGGTCTTCCTCTCAAACAAAACCTTTACTTTCTATTGTAACTCTTGATTTATTTCTTGAGCTTGATTCCTCTTTTCATCCAATTCTGCAAGCTGAAACAATCTATATTCCGTGAAATCAACTTCTTCCCATTGTTCCTCATTTATAAATCTGTATACTGGCAACAAATTATTCAGTGGTAAGTGAGATTTCTTTCCATAAAGAAGTTCATATGGTGCATATCTAGTAGAATTCTTAATTGTAGTTCTATTTTCCCAAAGTGTCAGGGGTAACTTAGAATCACATGCTCTCTTGTTGTTACTCAACATTCTTTTAATAATATTCATTATGTTCTTATTTCTAGATTTAGCTTGGTCGTTTCCTTGAGGATGATAAGGAGATGAATAATAAATCTTTATCCCATATTTCTTATGAAACTCAGTGAATTCTACAGAGCTAACACACATAGCATTATCACAAACAATTTTATGGGGAACACCAAATCTTGTTAGTATGTTTTCCATCAAGAACTTAATCACTACTTTACTGGTAGCTTTCCTAGTAGGTATAGTTTCTACCCACTTAGTAAAATAACCCATAGCCAAAAATATCCACTTATTCCCACCACTAGAAGTGTCAGTGATCTCTCCTATGAAGTCTACTCCCCACATTTGAAATGGTTCTTTAGTAGACATATGATTTAAATGTAATGCACCATTGTATCTTAGTTTTCCTAAGAATTTTTGACATGCTTCACATTTCTAAACATATGCATGGCAATCCTTAAACAGACAAGGCCAATAATATCCTACATTTAATATCTTATGGGTAGTGGTTTTTGCTAAAAAATATCCTCCACATTGTCCATCATGAATCTCCTTGAGTACTTCCTTTGATTGATACTTATCAAGACAAAAAAATGAGTATACCATCAATGTTTTTCCAGTATACATCACCTTGGATTAAGACATAATTAGCTGCCTACAATTTCAATGTCCTTTTCTGGTTATTATTTAGATTGTCTGGGAATTTCATATGTTTCAAGAAATGAACAATGTTAGTATACCAAGGACATCTTTCAATACTGGTATGAGTTTCACTTAACTCAATTGATTGACATGTAATGCATCCATATTAGATTCTTCCATTAGCCTTTCTAATCCTTTTCCTCTGACAATTTTAGTGATCTGAATCTCTATATCAAATTCCTAAATTTGATTCACCCATCTGCATCTTCTCCTAGTAACCTCTCATTGTCTGAATATATCTTTTATTGCAACATTAGGAACATAAGCTACTATTTTTTCTCCTACCAAATAAGGCCTGAAAGATTTCATAGCTTTTACAAGTGCATAAGCTTTCTTTTCATTAATGTCATAATTCAATTCAGAAGCTTGAAGAGTTTTACTGAAGAATGCTACTAGTTTTTCATACCCTTCATTATTCTTTTGTAACAAGACAACAACAATAGTATGATATGAGGCAAAGGAAAATAATTGAAAAGGTTTACCATAATCAGGAGATTTAAGGATAAGGGCTTCCTTTATTTTCTTTTTGATATTTACAAATGCTTCCAAGGCTTTGTTTGTCCACTTCAAATCTGCACCCTTCCTCAACATCATTACGATTGGTTTGATTATTTCTGAGAAATTGGGAACATACCTCACAAAATTTATATTTCCAAAAAAGGACTGAATCCTTTTAACAGTCTTTGGGATCTCGATTTTATCAATTGCTACAATTCTCTTAGGATCTATTCTTACCCCATCTTTGGAAACAATATGTCCTAATAATTTCCCTTCAGTGACAACAAACTGACATTTCTCTGGGTTCAATGATATCCCATATTTAAGAGATCTCTGAAAAATCTGTTGCAAATGTTTGTAATGATCCTCTGCCCTTTTTTAATAAGAAATTAAATCATCCTGATATACCATCATAATCACATCAATAAAATATTTAAAAGTAACATCCATTTCCCTCTGGAAAGTATCTCCTACATTGGTGAGTGCAAAAGGCATTCTAGCATATACATAGGTACCCCATGCTGTAGTAAATGTTGTTTTATATTGTTATTCTTCTTTAACCTTTACCTGGTTATACCTTGAGAAACCATCCATCATTGATAACAATTCATTCCCTATGACCTTTTGCAGCAGTGCTTCCATGTTTGGGAGAGCATAATTATCTTTTAATGATGATATATTTAGATTCCTGAAATCTACACAAATTCTAATATCACCATTATTTTTTTCTAACATGCACAAGATTAGAAACCCATGTTGAGTGTCTAATTGGTTTCATTATACCAGCATCCCTCATCTTGATCAATTCATCCTTCATCTTGGGAGCCAAAGTAGAGTTTATTGGTCTCTGCCTTTGTATGAATGGTTTTGCATCGGGCTTCAATGGTATTTCATGTTGAAAAATATCTTCTCGGTAAGCCTTTAGGTCATCACAAGACCAGAAAAATACATGCCTATATTTTCTCAATAATCTAATGACATCATTTCTGATCTTGGGGGTTAAATTTTTTCCCACAAGCACTTCCTTTGGGGTCTCTTCATTTCCCAAATTTATCTTTTCTACAACATCCATTTTGACATCAGTGCTCTTCTTGTCTAATCTTGAATCCTTTCTGTCAAACAATCTCTCCATCTCTACAAGTCCTTTTGGGACTTTATTTATTTTGAGATAAATAACTTCTTGTCCAAACAATACTTCTTTTCCATCCTCTGTCCGAACATGAGCATTCAAGTCTATCAATTGATCTTCATACTCCTGCTCACATGCTAAAAATTTGATTATATCTCTGCCATCTTTAAAAACTTTCCATTTGTTGATGTTGTTAGCTATAGCAGGCCTCATTTTAATCTCAACTTGAATAATGTCTTTAGAAGGAATATCATTGTGCTTCAATGCCAAGTTAGCCCTAAAATCTACAAGGATATTTTCTGATCTTTCTATCCAGTTAATAGAGAAAGTATCAAAACATTGCAAAGAATCCCATGCCTCATTTCTATATCTTTTAAGGAGGGGATGCTTAGTAACAAACTTAATTTTTACTTGATAAACAATTAACTCAAAATCCTCAAAAACACTTAAACATTTTATTCCATGTTTAATAGCTATATTTAAACCAAGGAGGAGAGCTTCATACTCTGCAACATTGTTTGTACATTCAAAATCTAGCAAAAATGAATATTTAAATGTTTTCTTATTAGGAGAAAAGAAAATGACACCTGCCCCATTACCATCCCTACATCAAGCACCATCAAAATAAATTTTCCAGATAGCATTATCATTTACTTCTTCTTGTACCTTGATAGGTTCAGTATTATGCATTGCATCTTTTGAAATACTTACCTGAAAGTTATCCATATTAGAATGGCAGAAATTTGTTACCAAGATTGGATCCATAGCCTCAAGAATGTATGGACTTCTAATATCTCTATCAATTTTTATATCCCTACCATTTACTAGGATAGAAGCGTAAGAAAGATCTAATTTAATACTTCCCCCTACCAAGCCAGACCATTATCTAGCTAAAAGCATCCCATAATAAGCAGGAACTTCAACCACTGTGATATCCATTTTATATGATTTTTCAGGACATGCAGGGAATTTAAATTCAACATTTTTCATTATGCCTACAATAGGAATGAATATATTATCCATAGCATATAATTTACCAAATTTGGTTTCAACATTCATTCCTAATTCTTTCATTACATCATTAGGCATAATGTTCACTGCTGCACCACAATCTATCATACAATTCTTTACCATTCTTTTTTTTATCAATAAAGTAAGGTAAAAAGTATCAACTTGATTTCCATTTTTATTCAAATTAGTTCCTAGATAAATATCTGGAGGATCCTTTATTTCTTGGTTAAGATCTTTGTTATTACCTACATTAGACAATATTTTCAGAGCTTCATTTCTGCATTCAGGTATTTTAACTATTTCAAGCAAAGGAATAGATACTTTAATTTGAGCTAATGCATTAGACATAAAAGAACATTCATTGGGAGAAGAATTATTGACCACCTTTTCTTTTGCTATTTTTAGAATATACTAAGGTTTTATCTATTTCTCTTGAGAAATACTTTTGTGGTTCAACTTTCTTGGATCAACTTCTCGGTCAAATTTCCCTTGTTCTGCATTTACAGTCCTATTCCTCAACTTGTAATTGCTTCTTTCTTCTTCCACTGTAGCTATTGTGTATGCCTCATTTTATTCTTCTGTTGTTTCTCATAAGCATAGATTACTCTCCTGATGATTTCCATATTGATATACTCTATTTAGATCATCTCTACAGTATTATTCATTTGAAGATTTGTAATCATCATATCCCCAAATAGGATATGTTGACAAATTGTTTATTGTGTGTTGCTAGTCATTATCTAGCACTTCATCCTCCTTCATATTTTGAGCAACAACACAATGCTCATAGGAATGTGGCAATCTACAAGGTTTACACCAAGGATTACTTTCCACCAAATGGTTATTCTTTCTTAATTGATCAGCAGTGTATGATTATTTGTTCACTAGTTTCGCATCTTTCCATTCTGTATTGTAAGGCATGTCTTGAAAGTTATATCTATCAGTTTTGTATGGTACCCGATTATTCTGGTTGTACTTAAAATTGTCTCTTCCATTATTCATTTGAAGGCCTTTCACCATATTCATAATTTTATCTATTTTATCCTCCCCCTTGTGTTTCTTAGTCTCTTTTGGATTGAATAAATGGGTATCTTCTCTCTTAGCAATTATACCAGATGCTTTTCTATCATTCTCAATCATTATAGAAATCTTAATACCATGTGCCAGAGTAGAAGGCTAATGAGATCTGATTTAATAATTTGTCTTTCTATCAAAGGCACCCATATAAAAATTAATCAAAAAGGCATCGATAGGATGAACATCTCTTGGAATCCTATTTAGGACCTTATTGAATCTTTTATTGAATTCAGCCACAGATTCATTTTTATTCTTCTTCATAATTGTTAACTCATGTGAAGCAAAAGAAGTATCACTGTGATCACCAAATTGTTCAATAAATTGGTTCACAAATTCATCCCAACTAGATATGGATCTATCTGGTAGAATTCTAAACCATTCTTCTGCATCTTCTATGAGGGATTGAACAAAATATTTCATGTATACATCCTCATTGAACTCATCAAATTCTTGGATAACATTCTTTAAATTCACATAATGCACTTCAGCCGATTCTGACCCATTTTCTAAAATTTTTGGAATGGCACTCATTAAGTCCTTATTTATGTCATTAGGACATCCCCTTATGCCATAAAATCCAACTGTCTATATCTATCAGAAGTCATAGGGGCTCTATAATTGTTTCCATTTTGATTCACAACTCCATGCCTCTGATTATGGTGATTTACATCATGAAATCTCTAACCATTATTTCTTGGTATATATTTTGAATTCGTATTATAGTCTCTTGGTCCATAATTATGGTCACTATTATGATATCCATCATACACCCTTTCACTATTTTGAGGTATGTGTTTATCATGCCAGCCAAATGAGTTATGGTTCATTCTATTATTGTGGGCGTGATGATCTCCATTGTTTCCTTTTCTCCAATGATCTCTTCTTTCCCAATCATTGTTGTTTCTCTCAAATCTTCCTCTATTGTCAAATTCAAACAAGGGATTGGTATGATCATTATTAAACACATGCCAATTACTCTTCTTATGAGGAGTATTGTAGACTTTATTTCTATCATCTTCAAGAACTGCGTCTTTTCTTGGCAATCTAATTTTGTCTCTCTCTCTCTCTCTCTATCCCCATTTTCCTTAGTATATCCTCTCGTTGTCTTTTAAGATCCATGATCATTTCTTCATTTTCAAGTCTAGTATCAGCCATCTCATGAAACAGAACATCCCTTTTATTTACTCTTTTTTTGTTTTTCAAACATCTCCCGATTTGGACTATGTTGGAAATCATGTCCTCCTCTATTACCTTGGTAGAAAGGATTACAATTTTCATCACTACTTTCACAACTTGAATGTACTGAATCAGGGAATTGTTCACAAGCATATTTTTTATCATCCTTATCAGGGTATATCATACAAGGTACATAAGACATCTTCACACTTGGGGTCTTACTCTTCTTTATGCTTAAATCTAATTCAATCTGGTTTGGATGCAAAGATATTCTACCCCACATGAAATATTGAGAACCAAAATATCACCAATTTAAGATTGTAGAGTTTCCACCTTCTTGTCAGAAGGAAATACTTGATTGAAATCTTCTGGATTTTGTTTCTCCCAGTAGAGTGCACTATCAAACAAACAAGATTTCTGATGTGCAAAATCTAAAATTCTAAAAAGGCTCCCCAACAGAGTCACCAATCTATTGGTTGACTCGGATGGGGAAAACTGAAAGATTCGATATATACCAGACAATCACCAGATCTTCTAGGTAAAATCCAAAAACTTCCTTACGAAAATTCCCTTGTAGAGTCACCAATTGGTTGGTGCTAAAATTAACAGATTGAATTTCCTATGGACTTGCCAATCCAATGATGGGAAACCCAAATGATCTAGCCAACTAACAAGGTTTCAGCCAAATTAGGTGTAAAACCCTTTGCAATTTTGGCTCTGCAGAACCAAGGATGGTAGGCCTATTCCTTAAAATTATTCTTCTAGTTCCAAGGATTTTTTTAGTAGATGATAGATCCTGAACAATCTCTTCCTCCAAGTGTTGGAAAAAGCAATTGAAAGAAATAAAACTGAGGTCAATGTGAAATATAATTGCAAGAAACCATCAGTATAGCACAATGGGCATCAAAGAGTCTGTCGGTAAGAGAAACACCGAGACAAGTCGGTAAGAAGGCACCAAGTTCAGTCGGTAAGAATGTTTATGTATATATAAATGAATAGTAAATCACAAATGCTGATTGAAAATGTCAACGTATTAAGAATGCTTATGTATATATAAATGAATAGTGTAGATGGATAGATTATCACAAAACTGTAAAAAATGAACCAAATGACCATAATCTAACAAATAAGTGTAGATCAATGCCTTAATTCCTTCATGGGCAATAGAGTCAATATCACCCAATCTCTTGTGCAACCTCAAAGATAGTTTTGCAAGAAAACTATCACTTCAAAGCCGTTATGAAATGGATATGCAACTTTAAAATGAACTCAAAGATATCTCAATAGGAATTTAATTTTTCAAATGACAGACTAATTGAATGAGGCCTCAAAAAATAATATTTTAACCATGCAAGATGAAAAACCAATTGAGATTGATAACTAAGAATCCAAACTAAGAAGCATATACATCAAACTATCAGTTTGAAGAAGTTCTGATTGGTTTATCCATGACATTGATTGTAAATGAAATAAATATATATTCCCAAAGGTGAAAGAAAAGGTCTACTCATATATTAAATGAAAGAAAATGGTACAATTATTTCATGTTGCAGTTGCTGATCAAAACTAATCCAATCTGACTATAGTAACAGTCTCTAAAAAAACCTCAGACCCCTCAGAGACATCCCCTTTACATTGATCCTGGTATCCTTATTTATATCAAAGTCAAAGGATGTGAATAAGCTTCAAATCAATGCAACGGTTTGTCTAACTAAACCTAATCCCTAAGACCAACATCTAAACATCCAAAATTACAATAACAGAATGATTAATCATTCTTCAGAAATAGTTATCGACCAGGGAGATAATAATTCATAGTTCATTAATAATTTGTGCTTGATCTCTGATGTTTCTTTATCTTTTGTGTGGCACTTTTATGGTCATTTGCATGTATTTAGATATTTTATCTTTGGCATCCAGGTCGCTTCATTTCCTGTTAACCTTCTTTGAAACCCTGCCAATGTCGATGTATCAAATTTTAACCAAAACCTTCGATCAAAAAAATAATAATATTAAAACATATAATGACAAAGAAGAGTCCAAGTCATCGATACCATGTAGGATTTTTTCCTTTATATCCATTTGTGACATGTGTCAATTTAATAAAATGAGTTTCAAGCATCTTTTCCTCACTGGTGAATGTCTTTCATAGATCAAACATGAGCATCATCATTGATCTTCTAACTTTCCCAATCTTTAATTAACTCTGATCTCTTTCTAGCGACCTCACGACAGTATGGTCTCTTAATCTCTAATATTTTGGCCTGACCATGGTTTTGTTCAGAGATTCAACGACTGAAGCTTTGAACAACTCCTTTTAAACCTTTGGTCTCTGTCTAGAGACTTGATGACTGCGCCTTTATCTCTTAATCGCTGAATGAATTTGACTTTTCAAAATTTATCTAGCGATCACCCGACTATCGTAGATATTCATATTTAATTTTTTAGTCTTTTAGTGGGGCCAAGACACATGTTGATCAAGTGTTATGGCTTAATGAATAACAATATTGCATCTTTGCCTTAAGCCATCAAGCCAACCGTTGATTTCTTCCATGCTTTAACTTCCAACCATTCTTCTATCTACGTTCAAACCTTTTGTGGGCCCTGGGACACATGGCGATCAGGCTTAATTTATTAAATGTTAGATCTAGTGCATCTTTTTGTTAAGTCTTTAAGATGACCATTTGATTAAAAAGTACTTCTCTACTTTGTACTTTAAACTCTGACTTTGACCTTTAACTGCACCTTGACCTCAGGTTTACAAATGTCTTTAGTCTCCAAGTCGCAAGAAGATTTTTTTAACTCATGATTAATCTTGAGATAACATGAACACCATCGGATTTAAACATGCTCACACCCAGATCAATGGATATCACTGAGTCTCTGAATGATATTGAATATTCCATATTAATCTGGAGATCATGCGACTGCCACAAGACTAAAGCCACATCAACGGTTATGATTTAATCTGTTGAATCTTTGACTTAACCTCAATATCATCTAGTGATCATGGTATTGAAGAAAAAAGGTAACCCTGCTAATAACCTTGAGTCTGATCATGAGATAACATGACTAAATGATCTTGAAATGTCAATAAGATTTCATTAACCTGTAGTTTGTCAGGAGACTTGGCGACTATCATTGGATATGTTTCCACATCGATGACTAAGATTAAGTCATTCAATGATAAGAGGATATTCCTTTTGTTTCAAAGATCTCGCGACAAAGGAATTTTCAAAGGCACCGAATAAGATAGGATATTCCCTACCAAGGTCATAAAGTAATTTTTAAAAGGAATATTTAAACCGCGAAAAGGGGCCAATGGCTATATTTATGAATTCAAATATATGCAAGCCATTTAAAACATAGAACATAGCAGATTTAATAGTAAAATACAAGAATTTAGACAAGATAAATACATAAGGCCTAATTATTGCAATAATGAATTATGAAATGGAAGAAGAAAATATAAGATTATGAGTGCAAAAAACACTTCCCTAAATTATTCAACCATTCAAAATTGACTGTAAATTTGGGTAACACCAGGAGGTGTATAAGTAGTGAGAAAAAGACCATGGTTAAGATCTATCTGAGGCATGCTTAACTTGACTATCTTGTGATGTTTATAGGCTTGATATGAATGAAAAATGTTTTCAGGGTGAGGAGGATGTGAATTAGGTAATGAAGGCCAAAAGAAAACAAGAGTAGCACAATATTTAGGCCTAGAAGGTTGATACAAACTATGATTAATCATTTTTAATTCTCCTTTATGAATGAACTTAAGACATTTATGAATAGGAGAAGAAATATCATGGATAGAATTTATCCAAGGAAAACCAAATTTGACTTGAAATTGATTAGATGTAGGAATAACAATGAAGGTTATCTACAACCTTGCCACAAAGTTCAACAAGCAAGTTAATAAAACCAAGTGCAGGTTAGAGAAAACCATTGCAAGTTTGGATCCATGCATTCGATGGATCATAAAAATCACATTGTAGGTTTTTCATAAAAATATTTTCCTCAGTAATAACATTTATTAAATATGTGGGATCAACAAGGAAACCAGACGTAGGTATCTTAGCAATCCTATAACATAAATATAAAGGGGACCATCGGGAGCCTTAATAGTCTCTTAATCATCAAAGGTAATTGAAAGTTCTGAAGGTCATTTATCCTTAATTTGTTTTTGAGGTTTAGATGGAAATTGAAGTTGAGGTGGAGGCGAAGGATCTTGAACAATAGGTTGAGATGCAACAACATTCTCCACATGATTAACAATGTGATTAAGATCATCCATCTTCGAATTGTAAACGATATCCACAGAAGATGGTTGAGTGATGGTATTAGTATCATGTGTAGGTAGAGGATTTGTATAGATTTGAAGGTTTTGATTAGGAGGAGAGACAAACTTGTTCCCATTACCATCAAAATTATCAACACATAAAGCATTAGAACCGATTAAGTCTTGAACCTTATGCTTTAGAGAATAACATTTTTCAGTATCATGACCATTCTAGCGATGGTATTGGAAAAAAGCTTTAGAATTAAAGGATTTTGAAGCTATGGTAGTAGGAAGGAGAGGTAAAATAGGAGGCAAGGTAATAATATTAGCACTTAAAAATCTACTCATAATAGAATGTAAAGATTCAGAGAGAGTAGTAAACGTATGATTCAGATGGAAAGAAGTAGATGCAGAAGTGGCATTATGGGATGCAACAACAACTTGATCAACAACCGCATTTGTCTATTTATTAATGTTGATATAGTTGTTAGGTTTTTGAAATTTATTAGGATTAGGAACAGTGTTACTCATATCAACTGGAACAGGAGCCATTGGAGTGTTGCTCTCAAATTGACTCACTTGTAATTGATAATGATGAAGTGTTGCACAAAGTTGTTGAAAAGAGGTAAATTTAGTAATCAGAATATTATCTCTAATATCCTTTTGTAAATTTGAAATAAATATATGTTGAATATCAATATCAGGAACATGATAAGAAATATGAGCATACAAATGCTTAAATCTACCAATAAAATCAGTCAATTTTTCCTTAATGTTTTGTTTACAATACATGAAATCAGTTAAGGAAACTTGTGGACCAATGTTATTTTGAAATTATTGGATGAAGGTGTTCGAAATTTTAGGAAAAGATTAAATAGAATAAGGAGGTAAAGAACAATACCATTGTAAAGCCTTATCATGAAAAGTTCTAGCAAATAGTTTAGCTAAAATCCTATGGTCATGAGCATAATCACTACAAAGGATTTGAAATATTTTAACATGAGTAACAGGATCACCTTTACCATTGTAATTCTCAAGATGAGGCATATATTCTTGTTGAGGAATAGTAGCATGAATAATGTCTAAGGATAAAGGACTACCCATGTCACATGTAGGAATGCTAAACTTGGATTGGGTTAAGGATGCAAGTTGTTGTTGTAAAGATGACACAGTTTGAGCCAAACTAATAATTGTGGAATCATTAGAAGACATAGGTGGCATGGAAACATTGGGAACACTAGGAAAAGTGTAGGAAGTGGCAAGAATTGAAGACACAACCAGTGGAACATTTGGAACCATGGTTGGAAGGGGATTAGTATAAGTAAATGGTACACTATAATATGAAGGTTGTGAGGTAGGTAGAGAAACTGGTGGAACACTCACAGGAATAGATGAAATTGGAAGAGGTGTAGTCATCAAAGGAGGATTATAAGTAGGAATTATAGGTAAAGGAATAGAAGAAGCTCTCTCACTAGTGATAGGAGGAGTAAATCCTAAATCTTGAGCCTCTTGAGCCTCTTGAGCTGAAGGCTTAACATTCAATTGCACAAGATGAGTGATACCACACAAGATATTAAAACCTTGATCACTATCACGAAGGACTTCATTAAGAGCCTCTATAGATTGAAAGGAATATTGATTATGGTTTTCTTGAATAACCCAATTTCCCATTTTATCAATTTCGGTTGAAAGTTTTTGCACTTGTTCAAGAGGAACTCTTAAAGCATCATATGAGTGAGAAGAATTATGCTCCATAGAAGGATTGGAATCATGAGCGATAAAATTGTCATCTAAGATCCTAAGGAAAGGAGAGGAAGACTCAGGATCAAAGGAACCCATAAGTCTATGACTTATTCTAACTGGGATACTATAAGTAGGACTAGAGGTGGTAAAGCTCATACACCAATTAAATATAAATGAACTAATATAGGAAACACAATATTTTTATTTTTAATTTTTGAAATGTAAATGCAAGAACATAAAAGAAAACTAATATATATGCATGCAAGGTCTAACATAAAATATGTAAATCTAACACCAAAAACAAAGAGTTGTCTATCACGGGTTCACAAAAATGTAAGATAAGAAAATAGATGTGGTTTAATTTTAAGGTTTTTTATTATCCTATTTTACATTTGAAAGATTTGTTTTGATTGTTTATTGAAATGTAGGGGGTAAATAAAATTCTCTCCTTATATCCTTAGATGTAGAAATGAAAGATCCAATTTGATTAATCCAAAATGGAAGGATCAATGCATAAAAGATTCCATCATTTGGAAATAAGAGTAAAAAAGGAAGATCTTAAGTACTCATTTAATTATTTGAATGTGCAATTGATATAGAAAGATTGATAAACTTAATTGAAATGAATAGGGGAAATGTACTAACCTTGAAATATTGCAAATTTGAAGAATCCTATTTTCTGAAGCCTATGTTGAGTTTTTGGAAAATATGAGACCAGATCTGGAATAGAAACGCAAAGATGAACAAAACTCAAAAATCTTTTTCCATTCTGACATAGTTCTGATTTGCACCCTCAAGTCAATGTCACCATTGAACCAAAATTTCCAATTTCGACCTAGGGCAGAATCAACCTAAAAATTCTCAAACTAAAATTTGTTTTCAGATCCTAAAAGTTTTTCGAAAAGGGTATCCATATCTCTGTCCCGGTCCACTATTCCGACCCTATACCTACAATAAAAATGGTTTTTTTGTTGGGGGGAGGGGTTTTCCTTGGTCAAACCCTGGTTTTGGAATTAACCTTAAAGTATAATTGAAATTGCATAAGTAAAAACAAAGTAAATGCACAAATTCACCTTGCTTGTAGAAGTCCTTGTTGCGGATTCAAATTCATGAATCCAGAAGTATGTATTCACCAAAAAGGATGTAGAATGTAGAATGTAAGATGTATTCAATCAATTTCTTGTAGATCTTAAACACCAATCTTGAATGGGTTCTTGAATTGGAAGAGGCTTCGAGGAATGTGGATGGAGAAATTTTCAACAAGAGGGCTCCATGGAGCTTGAATCCTTCAATGGCCACCAATGGATCTCCTTCATGATAATGAGTGCTTGAGAAGTTCTTGAGAATGGATGAATGCTTCAATGGCTACTTGGATTGATTCAAATCTTGCTTCTTCACCTTTGGATCTCACTCTTCAAGTCTTTGAATTTCTTATAGTTCATGTGGATGATGATGGTCACTTGTGGTTAGAGAAAATGAGAGGAGAAAGCTTCCTTTAATATGAATCTATGGCACAATCCTCTAGAGAGGCTGACATAGGAGAATTAAATTCAAATTGGACCCATGCCCCTAGAAGAGGACCTATATTAAATATAATTTAGGATTTATTTTCCTGAAGACCAAAATAGCCGACCCAAAAGTGGGAATTAAATTTTTCCAAAGACCGACATCCAGAAATCCTGAAATTCTAAAATTTGATTCCCAGGCCTGGAAAAGGTCAATTGTGACCTAGGTCAAGGTCAAGGTCAAACTTGACCCAAAAAGGTCAACATTGAACCTGAGGTGAAAGTTCCAGGGTTTCAGTGTGGGTGACAGAAATAGGTTGGAAAAAGTGGAAATGGGGTAGAACAGGGGGATAAAGCTAGATCAAAGTCAAGAACCCATTCAAGGCACTTGACATGACCCCAAACCACTTAATTAGAAGGATAAAATAGCATACCATGGAAGTGCTTCCATTTTCTGACTATACAACTCCTATTCTAGTGAACTATGCTAACTCTCCGTCTAAAGAGGGCACAAATTCTAGGGATCCCTCTAAGAAGATTGAGTTGAACAAAGAGGAGGGTAATGAAAAAGAAGATAAAGAGGATTCTGGAGCTAGCTAGGAAAATGAGACAGAGAAGATCCAAGAGAATACTAGGTTTATGCAGGTGGTGAAAGAGTGGGTAAAGATGGACTATCAGATGAATTCCTGGCTTCTTAAAGAAATCAAAGACAAAAATGTTAAATATGATGATCTCTAGGACAGAGTAAATAAAATTGCTTTGCTTCTTTCTAAGACTGTGCATATGGGCAGGAATGAAGATGAGACCCAAGATGAAGATGATAAAAAAGGCTGCTAGAGAAGCTCAAACTAAAGATAAATGGGGTGGTCAATTTCCACATGTAGATTACTTCCAGCCGTATACAGGGTATCAAAGAAACCCTTAGTAGAAACATGAAAAAAACTATGAGGGAATGGAGGTGACTGACAAAAAATTGAGGGCTCTTCTCTCTATGCTTGATGGGAACTCTACGCCCATTCTAGTGCAAGATGATGTCGCTAAAGATCCCAACATTGTTGGCCCTGGAAATCGTACTAGATCCAATGATAAAAAGATGAAAACTATTAACACTAAGGAAATCAAGGATCTTAGGGAGGCTATCTGTCAATAAAAATTGTTGATGGTTGACTCTGTAGAGATTATGGAAAAAATGACCTAGTTGTGTTGATCCTCGGTCTCGTGTGTTTTTTGTCTGCTTAGCTTCTTTTTGCTAGTAGTTTTTGCTGGGGGGGCTTCTATTATCTCCATATATTCCCCTAGTTGTTCCTTTTTTCTATTATTTTATGTTTTGCTATACTTTTTCCTACCTATCTTTTTCTCTAAATTGTACAACGTTACGGTTCCCTTCAAAAATTGTTTTAACCTCAATCGAAAACTATGTCAGTTGATGAATATGAGCGACATTTCTATGAGCTCAATCCCTACTTAGGATATAAATATGATGAACCTATGCTCACTCAACACTTCCTTAAAGGAATCAATGGTCGTATAGTTGGCAGTGTGGGAGTTTTCGAGCCTCAAATAGTTAGTGAGGCAGTCATTAAAGCCTGTATTGTTGAGAAAAATGCAGCCTTTGGTTTAGGATATTATATGGGAAACCAGGGAGGTAATTATCCTCAATTAGGATTGGGATACAAAGGGAATCAATCACATAGGGTACTAGGTCCCAAAAAATACACTGCTTTAGAAAAAGGTAGTCAGAACCACCAAAGGAAGAAATTTTAGAATAATAATAGAAATGGTGGGTCTTAGTCAATCAATCCTTGTAATTGGCAGCGCATCAAGCGATATCCAAACTCTTAGTCGGCTCTAAGAACTTAGTAGAATGCTAGTCAAGGTAGTTTTAAGGAGTCTAGTCCTCCTTCCTCAGGGAAGAATTTTGTTAAAAATAAAGGATTCTTTTATCGTGGGAAACATGGTCATATTGTAGTTAGTTTCCCTCAAAAATCAAGACCAACATCTAGTTATAGACAAGCCACTTCAAAACCCACAATTGGTGATGCATATAGATCTCATGGAGTATTTTCTTCTTTAGATTAGAGGCAAGGAGAATACTAGGGAACTATCATCGATACCTCAGGTTTGTTAGGGGGTATTTATACCAGTATATTTTTTTATTCTAGAGCTACAAATTCCTTTATTTCTCCTTCTCTAGTTAAGCAGTTTGGGCTAGCCATAGTTAGGCAGGGAGATAGGTGGTAGGTTGAACTAGCCTCTAGGGAAAAAGTAGCCTCAGATTCCTATGTTCAGATTTCCAAGTTGGGTCTAGGACGTTTCATTACCTTAGTAGATCTTTCAGTGACTCCCTTAGTCTCATATGGAGTGGTTCTTGGTATGGATTGGTTGGATGCTCATGAATCCATCTTAGATTTTAGAGATAAGAGAATTTAGTGTATAGGTGATTCAGGGGAGAAAAAGAAGATTTTTGGGGTCCAAAAAACCATCTCCCTCTGCATGATATCTGTGATGCAACTCAAGTAGTACATGTGCAAGGGATGCCAATTGTTTACAGTCTTAGTTAATGACCTAGATGAAGGGAAAAGGAAAAGTGTAACACTTGATCACCCTTTATTATAGGAATTCATAGATGTATTCCCTAAGGAAATACCTAGAATGCCTCCCAAAAGGGACATTGATTTTCATATAGATTAGATTCCAAGAGCATAATCTATCTCAAAATCTCCATACCGCATGACCACATACAAACTTGGTGAACTTAAGTTGTAGCTAGAAGAAATTTTGGGAAAAGGGTTCATCAGATCCAGTTTTTCCCCTTGGGGAGTCCCAGTTATTTTTGTAAAGAAGAAGGAAGGCTCTCTCAGATTATGCATTGATTACCATCAGCTCAATAAAGTCACCAATAAGAATTTGTATCCTTCTACTTGTATCGATGACTTATTTGATCAAATAAAAGGGGAGAAATTATTTTCAAAAATTGATCTTAAATTAGGGTACCACCAAATAAGGATTCATGAGGTAGATATTCACCATACAACTTTCTCTACCAATTATGGTCATTATGAGTACAGTGTAGTACAATTTGGGATGATGAATGCTCCCTTAGTATTCATGAGTTTGATGAATGGGGTTTTCATAACATATTTAGATTGATTTGTGATAGTCTTCTTGGATGACATCTTAGTATTTTCCAAAACATTTGAGGAACACGAATACCATCTTCGACAGGTGTTACACTGCTTAAGAGATAGCTAAATTTATGCCAACCCAAAGAAATGTTAGTGATTCTAGACATAGGTTAGGTACCTTGGGCATGTTATCTTGGGGAATGTTATTGTGGTTGACCTAAAAAAGATACAAGCCATAGTAGAGAGGAAAAATCCCACTAATATATCTGACGTCTATAGTTTCATGGGTCTACCTGGTTATTATAGGTGGTTAGCTAGGGAATTCTCCCAAATATCTTACCCCATCACTTCCTTATAGAGAAGTTGGTGTAGGAGAACCAACCCTAGACCCAACAAGAAATGACTATAAGATTCCTAAAACATATCTAGTTTAGTCTAGTTAGGCACCTAGACCAAGTTGTGAGGCCTAGTTCCAGGATTGGCACAATTATGAGCCCCTGGCTTACTATGGTAAAAAATGGTCAATAGGCCTAAAATCA